>JAOUQT010014014.1:0-12056 GCA_025769995.1 Xyliphius kryptos | reverse complement strand
AAATGTGCAACGAAGAAAATTGCTTACAAATTCTGTTTTTGAGTTCTCAAAACTTTTGGACCCGTTTTGACGCCATACACTTCAGCCATCGTACTTGACGGGACCGAGAATCAAACAGGGGACTTTCAAAGTGACCTAATCCGATAAATTAAGCCAAAACAAGCTGGTCTGAAAAAAAGAACAAGAGGAAATCTAAAAAAAATGTAACATAGAAATAGAAACAAAGAATAGAAGAATATACCAGAGCGTTAAACACCTAAAATACAAAAATGGACATCAGAACCGCCACACTGATGGGACTACAGACGTTACAAGTAGTTGACATCCATACAGGTGGTGTGAAGTCAATGTCTCCATACGCACAGGGTAAAGCCGCTGTGCTGTGATCCACCGGGGGGAAGCCCTATGTCATGTCACTATACATGTCAACCGTGGTGGAAACATTGATGTCAGCATCTGCCATGAATCAATTACCAGTATCTTTCCTCAACACATTAAATGTTAACACTCCCTCTGTCTGGTCATGACTGTGAGGACAGTGAGAGAGCGACAGAGAGAGAGAGAGAGATGATCGCTGACACATTGACACTGAGCAGATAGTGAAAGACATGTGTAATGGAGTGTGAAGTGGAAGATCTCAGAAGAAAGTGAGACAGACAGAGTGAGAATCCGCTCTGAGAGCTGTCTCACTGTTTGCAGCTGTGTCACAACAGAAAGTGCGTTACAACCACAATATATCCATCAAAAGCTAAATATATAATATATAATGGACTTATAAAAGAATAAAAGAGTGCCGTTCTGAGTTTTATCACAACTGAATATTTAAATACCCTTTTATTTCTATACAGAATAACACAGAGCAACTTTAAAGCGAGTTCTTTTGCCTACTGTACTTTCATACAAAGGAATTAGTCCTCCACATTTAACCCCTACGTGAAGAGCACACACACATATATATATATATATATATATATATATATATACACTAAGTGAAATGAGCACACGTGCCTGAAGCGGAGGGCAGACCTGTATACAGTGCCTGGGGAGCAATTGGGGTTAGGTGCCCTGCCCAAGGGCACTTAAGCCATAGTACTTGTTGGGAGTGAGAATTGAACTAGGGACCTTCAGGTCACAAGGCTGTTTCCTCAACCACAAACCTATTGGAGTAAAAACACGCTACAGAAGAAAACAATATGATTGTGAAATGAATTAAGAAATGTATACTATCTCATTTAGAGTCGTTGTGGAAGGTCTCAGCATTTCAAAGCACATGGCCAGCATTTATGCCAAATTGGAGCACATCCCTAAAAAGTAGGCGGAGAACACACAGGACAGGATGGGAGACAATGACCGGATGGACACACTGATACCATGCCCTGCCCCTCATTACTCCACACCGTGGCTCATCCCTGCCTGAGCCAGTCATTGATAAAATCCTAATAACCTTGTTAACAGTTTTTGCATTGTTAACCAGCTCTTCATTTTTTTAATATTTCAGCAACATAAACACCTCATATTAATTATTAATCATATTTGTAATTATTATTGTAACTTTGGGCTGCAAAGTTTCTCAAAATGAAATAATATAAGCCATAAATTACAATTAATAGCTTTTGACAGGCCACTTAATTCATCTAGCATCAGATTAATCCCTGTGAGGGAGCCGCGGTGCGACAGAGCGAGTACCGTCACGGCTTCTGTCGGCCGCCGCCGCCACACATGCATTTTTAATTCCCTTTATTTTATCCCCTCACCGTGTGTCTCATTCCTCTGTAGAGGTCTGTTCAGGGTCTTATTATTCTTAGCCTTCTGTTTCGGAGTCTCCTCACCGTGATAAAAACCAGTCACTTCCCCAGCAAACTGGTTCTTAATTTTCCCTGACAGACTCCTTTAAACATGTTGGCAGAATGCAGCTTTTAATTGAAAGCACATTTCCATTTTAAACAAATTAAGCACAATTAAGGGCACGGAGTTATGAGTATCTATCACGATGAGATGTTTTGGGAAAAATCACCACGTTTAGATCAAAGTCGGCTGACCCTTTCCTTAATTGTCTCATTAGAGTCTTCGGGACTGCGGAGCCAGTGAGTTTCATTTGGGAATTACTCTAAAAGACAACTCCATCTAATTACTTCCACATTTTTTTCAAAATGACAATCATTTATTTCTATTCGAGGTTTAATAGGACGCCCCTTCCTTCAAATCTATGGAATGTCGCTGGTTGTTTTAACTTTAATAACCACTTACAGTCTACAGAGTTTTGATGCGCTTATGACCAGGCGCGAGTTGAAACACCGCGCAACCGCCGTGTCGGTACTGTAATGGAAAACATCAGGCCGTCGCCATCGTTAGAGCATCGTCTTTGAAAGCACCTCTGGGTGACCAAAACGGGGTCCCTGAATAGGATGTTGGGTCTAATAGCATTGAATGGGCTTCCTTTTATCACAAGGCACGCTGCAGCACAGATCGTTTTAATTTAACCTTAAAAGAAGCCTAGCCACTTTTGATCCGGCAGACTTTTCTAATTTCACGCACCACTTTATTGCTTAGCTGAAGTCAGAGGGGATGGTATTTGAAAAGTGGAGACAGATAAAGGAACTGAACAGTTGTAACTTGCTAAGTTGATATATATTAGAAGTGCTTAAAGTATAACCTCTAAAGTCAACTGAGTAAAAAATGTGGGTTATAAGGAGGCACAGCAAGGCTGATTCAGACGTCAATGTCTGATTTGCAACAGTTATATAAATCTGAAAGAATTTAATGGTACTTGATTAAATATATATTTTCATATATATATATATATATTTTTTTAACAGGACAGCACAGTGGCATAGTGGTATATATATCTGTCTCTCAGCACTGGGGATCAAGGTTTGAATCCTGATATGGTTGGACTTTGCATGTTCTCTCCTTGCCCACGTGAGTTTCCTCCAGGTTCCCAGGTTTCCTCCCACAGTCCAAAAACTTGGATTCAAGGTATATTGACTGCTCTAAATTGCTCCTTTAGTGTGTGTATGTGTGTGTGTGTGTGTGTGTGTGTGTGTGTGTGTAGTGATAGATTGGTGCCCTGTCCTGTGTGCATCTGCCCAGCGCCTGAATGGGCATGGGAAACCCCCCTGTGACCCCTGTGACCATAGTAAAGAGGATAAAAAGATGAGATGAGAAATTACCACAACGCAAATTTCCCCTATATAATGTGTGTTTGTGCGAGTGAGTGTGTGCCCAGCAATAGACTGCTCCCTGTCCTGGGTGTATCTGCCCAGTGCCTTCAACTTTCTTCCATGGACAAGCATGGAGACCCCTCCCCTTTCGTATTAACATATCATAACAAGATGAGATTTTTCTTAAAATCTCAGAATTCTGTAGCAACGGCTTCTCTCATTTGTGTGCTGTGTTTTCCACAAACACGTGTTTTATACTTGAGTATTTCCATTTCAAGTTATTCCAAACTTATCCAATAAATTCTATTCCTCCATCTTTGAACTGACTCACAAAAGATACCAGAAGATTTAGGACAGAGTCACATTTTTTAACATTAATAAAACAGCATGGTGTTTAAATAGGCAAACACAAAAACAAAACATTAATTGAAAAGGGAGGAAAAAAATTGTAAATTCACATCCTTAAATTGAACTACCCTAAAAATGGACACAAAAAGTTATACCAAGAGCTGATGGTGCGGATAGAAACAGAATGCCCTCGGTAAGTTAAAACAAGCCCCTCCCTCTCACATCCTTCACTCTTGACAGCGCTAATAGAATATGCATAGGCCTATTAGCATACCGTCTAATGTTGTCCCAGAGGGGGAGCACAGACATCGGGCTTTAACTAGAAATCAAAACAGAGACAAAGAGATAGATGAGGCTGCCATTGAGAAAAGTTAGGAGCAGGGAGGTAAAACGGGACGGGGCTCAATCAACATTGCTGCCTTAGTAAATAAAAAAAATTACAGCGGCTTCTCACAGCTCTGAAGATGCCTGCAGTTTGGTGCACATGGGATTTAAGTACTTACTGCTTCCTTTCGCTGTAACTAATATCCAAACAGATGGACACCACATGAGGGAGAAAGCAAGAAGAGATGGTGGAGCGCGTGTTCTCCAGTGTGGAGAGCATAGAATTACAATGGCCCTCACATGCACCTTTGCACTGCACAAGCAGCTCGGTGCAGATTAGGATCTCAGATCTCCAGTCAGGCAGGAACGACTTGCGTATTCTGGCACCCTCCCGAGATCTATCAGCAAGAAAGCACGCTGTATTCTCTCTGAACCCTGACACCGAATCAGACACGTTTCCGCAAGCCAGTCGAAATTAAAATAGCGCATGAGAAAGCAATTTGCTTCGGCAATCACGTAAAAATGCGGAGCAAGCCTAATGAAGGACTAATTGATTCTCGTTGCAGGACAAGGTGAGTTCTGCTCCCGATCTCCTGCACCGGCTTGGCATTTGTGGTCTGGAGGAGAAAGGAAACAGGTCTGAGGGGTGAAAAGTTAGAGCCGAAAGTTTGAAAAACGCAACAAGATGGGAAAGATCACCGGGGATTTTCCACACATGTGCCATGAGTGAACAAAACAAGCCCAAATGGCACTTATTTGGGGAGAAGAAGAAAAAAAAAACGGTACAATTACTGTAATTAATCATGGTGTACTTAAGAACAAAGAGCAACGGCATTCAGTCCTGAAGATACTTAACCATTAAATATTAATCAACTAACAGAATCTGCTGCGACCACGTCTTATTTAAATAACATCCATAATGAGGTTCCACACTCTGAATACAGGTCAAACAATGTGACCCCAAAATCCCACCTTATTGAGAAATTTGGCACATCATTTATTGGATTTTTAGTGTTCTGTGAGAGACTCGTAAAATGTGCGGTCGCTGGTGACTGGTGCGATATTAAAAACGCAGACGCAGTTAAGAGGCATTAACTGTGATTTTAATTGGGTACTGAAGAAGCCGGCAGAGTCCAGGCCAAACCATGGTGCAGCTTTCGCGGCCAGAGCCGCCCGTGTCTTTACCCCACCCAAAACGAGCGCACTGATTTAAACCCAAACCATGAGTACAATCATAGCTTCAGACTCCTGTGTCGGGGTTAACACGGCCTCCAACAGCACCGTCGGCTACTTAGAAACACTAAAGTGCTGCTCTAAATTCTTAAATCTGTAGATATTAGCAAGGTGCTGGACTGAAAAGGCTTTTATACTCACTGCACTCAAACACTACGGCAGGACCTATAAAACTCCAAGCTTCTCTTTTGGTCCACACAGATGGTTTGGCACTGTGACAAAGCAAACTGTGTCTGGGCCCAATCTGCAACCTCTATTTCATGGCAGCTTAGCACTTTCATCCTCTTTAGATTACAGCCATAGCTCCTGGCCAAGCCCGAATCATTCACAAAAGTCCCATCTGATACATTGATATTACTTTGAGCAGGAGACTAAAGAGCGATGAAAATCACAATCGTCGCCCTGCAGAAAGAGAACTCGCTCGTCTCATTTGATCGGACGTGATGGAGATGGATGGCGCGGTGGGGTGACGCTGTTTGAAAAGATCAGGTGAGTAGAACCCTGAATGTGTGTGAACATGAAATAAAAGTGTTCAGGTCTTTCAGAGTGCTGGTTTCAGCTCACACAATTCACACAAGCACAAATATAACACTATAAAAAAAATGTGATGATGGACGACTAAATAAATGGGCTGTATTGAAGAATAATCGAATGATAACAAAAAGGTATAGTCACATATTTACGTGATATAAAAGTCCAGGTTTAATAAAGCAATAAGGCACGAGAGGGCATTAATTATTTTGGAAAAATAATGGAAAGAGGTGTAAATTACTTCTACAATTGCTTCTACAAAACACTTACGAATACACTTTAATAAAAAACAAGGTTTGATTAATAAAAGTGTTTACTTGAAGCCAAATTATTAATAATCTGTTCTTCGGGTTTTTAAAGTGAACAGTTGATCCCTGAGTAACAGGATATCGGTTTCCATCTAGTGGCCAAATTACAGAACACAATTTCTAAACAACAGCTGCAACAGGTTAAGTGCTCATCGGGAATCCGGCGCTGTTTATATTAATCTGTATTTCCATGTATGGCACATGATTTCAAATAATGTACCGTACTGTTTATCACGCACTGATACGAATGTATGGAGTGCAAAATCATAATATTCCCAACACTTAACCCCCCTGGATCCACACCTAAAGACATAATACTATAGAAAATTGTCTTTACATAATTGAAAAATTATATCCAAATTCTGGCTGAAGGCAGGGAGGACCAAAGATGAGGCACTATGTGGGTGGTATGCACTGCTTCAGTTTTATATCTGCTTTTATAATTAATCTTTTATATTTGTAAATATTTTTTACATAATTGTAATCGTGTAAGTGTGTAAAAAATATTTATATTTTACATTCATGTATGTGTGCTCAGAGGAAAAAGGAGTGGCTTTCCATCTCATTGTACATGCATATAAAGGCATTCTATTCCATTCTATTCTCTTAGTTCTAAAAGAAAACCCGCACTGTGTGAATGGAGCTTAAGTGTCTGAACTCTGATCAAATACTGGTTCCTGATTACGGAACAGGGAGGTTCCCCATGCCCATAAAAGGAAGAACATTTCAGGAGATGGGCAGATAAACCAAGGACGGGGCGCCAATCCATCACTGGGCACACACTCACTCATACAAACACACACTATATAGGGGCATTTCGGCAAATTACAGTAGAGCAGCCAGTTCACCTTGAATCTTTGTTTCAGGACTGTGGGAGGAAACTGGAAAATCCAGAGGAAACCTATACCGCCTGATCATGTTTTCAGGTCATTAGCAGAATGCTAAGCTACAATATGGAACTGCTGCTGGATGCCCTATTAAATAAAGTATCTATCTATCTATCTATCTATCTATCTATCTATCTATCTATCTATCTATCTATTTAGCACAATTTTGATAAAACATTGCTAATAGGATTGTAGTTTTTGTCACAACCCCAGCTACTCAATTTTGAAACAACTGGATTTGAGGTTGTTTTTTTGAGGCGTGCTTTGCAATAACCTTAGCATGAATGAAATAGCTCAAAATGTATTATGAGTGCTTGATGATAATTAGCTGTATTCCCCTGACTATGTAGAAAAAAAGCTCAAAGGCAATAAAGTTCTTTATCCAATGGCGAGGTTTTGGACTTACAAACATTCCTGACTGCCTTGAGGCACCAGTCGCCGAAGTGTACCGGGTGTCTAAACTATAGCTCTTTACTCCACCAGGAGGTCTGCACGAGGGGGAAGGGGTTCAATGCTCAACGCTCTACCATGCTTCACTTGCATGAGATTGAATCAGGAGGGTGGGGGTGCTCATGTTGGGTGGGGTGTTTCACAGAAGGAGTCGTTGTTGATTACTTATTACTTAACCTGTAATGTGTTCCACCCCCTTTGTCCACATTTCATGGTTCTCCCTTCTTGCTTCCCTCACAAACCTTTTCTTAAATAAATGGAAAAATATTCCCAGCCCCAGGCTAGCAATGAACTTCTCACTCTCTGCACCCAATTACGAGCCACTGCTCCCTGTGATGTAACCAAGAGTCCTAAAACTAGATAGAAACTGCAGAGAGAGCTGAGAACGACGACGGACGGTAGCGGCGGTAAAGCAGAGATAGAGATACAGGCTGTATAATCTCATCATGTGGATAGAAGACGTGTGGTTACTGTGCAATATATAAAGTGATAGAGTAATAAAGAGATCTAGTTTGCCTACTGGGCTTACACACAGAGGAATTTGTCCTCCACATGCTGCAAAAGATGAAACCTTAACAAATCAATAAATCTAAAAAGTGTAACAAATCCTGTTTTTGACTTGAATTGATTTCTAAGTAAGATTAATAATCTAGTTTAAAAAAAAAACTTTTTCTTATTTTAAGAAAACTTAAGATAAATGTACTTACAATATTGTCATAATTTTACTTGATTCGTGTACATTTTTTCTTAATCTGTGTGTATTTTTTTTTTTTTTTTTGCAGTGTTAAGTCATCCGTGCAGTAAAACACACATATAAAGTGAGCACACGTACCCATAGTGGTGTGTAGCCTTATATATGGCGCCTGGGGAGCAATTGGGGTCAGGTGATTTGCACAAGGGCACTTCAGCCATAGTACACGGTGTAACCGGGACTCAAACCGGGGACCTCCTGGTTGGAAAGCCGGTTTCTTAACCACAAACCTGCGACTGCTTTTTTAGCTTTTCTTCATGTTAACACTCTCCTAGGGCCTTTTACTATAACTTTTGTCGTGCAAGGGGGTTTAGATGGGTTGCAAAAAGATTTTGGAAAATGGAAATGTGTTACTGTTGTGGTTGCTCGGCTAATAATAAGAACGAACAAACACCCTTAAGCCGACTAATAATGCAAATACAGGCGCAAAATGTTACGGAACACTTCCGAATTCAATACGAAAATCAACGTCAAGGTCACTGCACAAAGCAACCCCCTTCAGCTCCGCACAAAGTGGCCAGAGAACCATAACCTCTCGTGAGTGCTGGATATTTCAATGCACAAGTCATAGCAGATTGAAACAGTATACTTCTTAAAGCCCAGTCTTGGGCATGACTTCATGCTGAGCTGTCACACACCACAGGCTGCGTTTCCTTTGAATTGGCACAAATATGACGGCCATGACACAGACAGAAACCACTGCTGCTGGTTGGAAAGAAGTGTGTACTGTTTATGGCTTGACATAATCAAGGGGTTCTGCAAAAAAAAGGTTCCCATCATTTGCGTTGTTGCGCTCCGGCCATAAGTGGAACCTAATCACGGCGTCTGCCAGAAGAGGAGGACTGGGAACGTTAGCGCCGTTTAGGACGCCGGGAGCAACGATGATGGCAACGATGATTGAGTATTCGTTCGGATGACCAAAAGCAGGTCCTTCTCATTTGCCAAAGTGTTCTGGAGGGAGGGATGCTTTGTTTGTTAGCTTCTGACCTCCAGTGTGCGAGTGTGTATGTGGGTAACCCCTGAGTGTGAGGTAGTGTGTACGTGCGAGTCTGGCCAATGTCAGGCTCATTATGAGCTGATAAAAACTCCCAGTCCGGGTCCATCCATCATGTCCCGCCTCTAATCAGCATGTGTGTCACTGTAACTAAACAGAGCCCTGAGCTGTGCAGCCACGCGATTGGCTGTGACAGGGAGAAATAATTTTACCTTCAGCCAATCGGGGGGAGGCAGCCGAGCGTTGCAGTGAAGGTGACAAGTGGTTGAGGTCTCAACTGGCTAAGGATTAGGAGAGCCCAGTTGAACCGCAGCCTCGGAGGAAACAACAAGTGAGTGTTGAGAAAACGGACGCTCTGAATCCCTCTTTGCCAGTAAAAGAGTTTTGGATGCTGGACAGTTTGATTTAAGAGCAGTCAGTGGAATCTGGGTCGCTTTGTAGTAGTACAAAACTTTGCCATGTTTAATTTCCAGCCCTGTGAGAAACAATGAGAGAGTCCTGGATCGCATGTGGACCTGACATGGGACGTCTAGCGTGTAATTGTACCACTGGGTTATTAGATTTAAATTGTATCTGAACAGAAGCTTTACACTGTACAGCTCTGCAGTTGCTTCATTAAAATGGAACCTTTCTCAAGATAGAAAATCACTCTAGTATTTTAGTTAATCAAAAAAGCCTAAGGTAAAAAAAAAAATGCATAGCCCTGGGTTCGAGTCCTGGGTTAGGGGAGGACAAGGTCCATTATGTGTAGACTTTGGATATCCTCCCCTCACCGTTTCTTCCACAGTCCAAACACAAGTTTGTAGGTCAACAGACAATGCCCTCATGTTCGGATGTGTTTGGGTGGGCACCTAAACTCCCTCCCCTTCACTTCTTCATGAAACCCTAATTGGGACGAGTGGCTTAGATACCGAATAAATCAAAAATTGTCTTCTCAAACCAGTCTTATTCCCATCTATCTAAAATCTGCATTTCAGACCACTGTAAGTACCTTTGTAGAAACAGTTTAGGGAAGGCCCTTTACCGTTCTAGCATGTCTGAACCCCAGTGCACAATGCAAGGTCCATGAAGACTTAAAATCCTTGACTGACCCACACAGAACAAAATCGGTACGGTACGGTGACGTAGTTAGCACATCATTCTCTCAGTGCAGGTTTGAATCCTGATTTAGGTGGAGGTTTCACGTTTACTCCGTGTCTGTGTGGGTTTCCTGCCACAGTCCAAATACATGGATTTAAGGTAATTCGTTTTATATTGCCCATATATACTGTAGTGTGTGTATGTGTAAGTGAGTGCGTGCCCAGTGATAGATTGCCGCCCTGCCCTGCGACCCTAGTAGAGAATAAAGCGTTAGATAATAAAATGAGATGCCTTAAAATCTATTCCATGGAGTACAACCTAAGTAAAATAATAAAAATAACAATGACTAAATTTAAGGAGCTTAACATAAAGATGTCATTCAAATTTGTAATTAAAGACATCACACCAGAGCAGTTTAGAGACGGAGGTTCCATGACCATGACCACAAGCCTTCCATTCAGTAGCCAGAAGGAGGAATTAAGCTAATAATTAATACCTACACAGAGGTGTAGCACAGCACAGAACGAACAACTCCCTAGTTTACTTCCACTATGTGCATTTCATTCTTTAATGTTTTGTTTTCATTTCTAACACCAGTAAGCTGTGGATCATATTTCTTCACCGATTAGGGAGAGAGAAAAAGTCTAAAAAACAGAACGCAAAAAAAAGCATGTTCTTATTTCAGCAATGTAAAATGACACTATATCAAATCAAGCATTTCCATATGTTGGCTGTTACTGCAGTTGTCTGCTCTGTCTGTCTGTCTGTGTGTGTGTGTGTGTGTGTGTGTGTGTGTGTGTGTGTGTGTGTGTGTGTGTGTGTGTGTGTGTGTGTGTGTGTGTGCGCGTGCGCGTGCGCCGGGGCCACGTGCATGACCCAGGTGTATCAGTGAATTGTTCTGATTTGTTTTAAATGTAAGACTCTTGCAGGTGCATGGTGCATCATACGAAGTGAATGTGTTCGTTGGAAGCACGGTCACCTGCTGCCAAAAACAACAATACTCTAATTATTAATCATACATAATCAAACCATAACGAGGACCTGCCTCACAGAGTCGGTTTTGTTTATAATGAGGACTAATTAATTGCAGTGAGGCTGAAAACAGAACTGCAGAAATGCAGCGGGTCGTAATTATCTGCAGTTCTTAATATAGCACATAGATATTTACTGTATATATATATATATATATACATATACAGACCGACGGCACGGTGGCATAGTGGTTAGCATGTTCGCCTCTCAGCGCTGGGGATTTCCGGTTCGGCTCCCGATCTGAGTTTCCATCTCCTCCCCTTGTCCCCATGAGCTTCTTCTGGGTTCTTCGGCTTTCTTCCACATTCCAAAACATGGATTTAAGGTAAATTGAATGCATTAAAATTGCCCCATTTAGTTTATGTGTGTGGCTGTGTGAGTAAGAGTGCCCAGCTATAGATTGGCCCCCTGTCCTGGGTGTATCTGCGCAGCAACTAAAATGTTCTCCCCTGGATGGGCATTGGGAACCACCATACCTTTTAATTTTCATGTTATGAAGTTCTATGTTCTCCACCGTAGTGCAGCACGGGTAGTCCACTAGTTTATACTAGATTTTATATATATATGCACCTATCAATGACTTTATTAGATAAACCTGTGTGTTTCGTCCATTTTATTAATTTTACTTCCCTTGTAGCTGCACTTTGTAGTTCTATATTTACAGAATGTAGTCCATCTGTTCCTCTACACACCATGGTTCAGTGATGAACAGAATCTCATGCAGAAACAAAACCGAATGCTTGGGTGGTGGATTATTTTCAGCATTGCAGTCATACTTGCAGGTGTGGTTCACAAAATGTGGATTTGTGTTTAAGATTAGGATCACGGTGAGAAAACGGTCTGACATTAGTTCCAGAAGCGCTGCTGTAGCAGGTCTACTATCCACACAAGTTGCTCAGGTAGTGCAGCTTATTCAGGATGGCACATCAATGCCAGCTGTGCCAGCAAGAAGGTTTG
>JAOUQT010014004.1:0-12057 GCA_025769995.1 Xyliphius kryptos | reverse complement strand
TAACTCACATATATAGCTGCTTGACCATAAAATCCCATTCCATTTTGCTCTCTGTGCACTGTTCTTGAGCTAATCTGAAAGCCACAAGAAGTTTGCAGGTCTGTAGTGATTAACTCTGCAGAAAGTTGGTGACCTCTTCGCATTATGCACATCAGCATCCATAAGTTTACGTGGCCTACCACTTCGTGGCTGAGTTGCTGTAGTTCCCAAACACTTCCATTTTCTTATCATACAGCTGACAGTTGACTGTGGAATATTTAGGAGAGAGGAGGAAATTTCATGATTGGATTTGTTGCACAGATGGCGTCCCATCAAAGTTCCACTCTGGAATTCACTGAGCTCCTGACAGCGACCCATTCTTTCACAAATGTTTGTAAAAACAGTCTGCATGCCTAGGTGCTTGATTTTATAAACCTGTAGCCATAGAGTGATTGGAACACCCTATTCTGATCATTTTGGATGGGCGAGCAAATACTTTCGGAAATATAGTGTTGTAAAATGATTTATAATAATTTTTTTTGTTCTTCATTAGCATTAAGCTATCTAATTACATTTGCTTGATCAGTTGATATAAATAAGCTATTTTTAAGCTACAATTTCAGGAATTAGCACATTTCTTGTCTAATTGTGTCAGATGAACACGTTCATACTCAGCCCTTTTCTCTTTCCACAGGCACCATTGGTTTTTTTGCATGCTTCTGGTTTGTGAATAAAATCTACAGTGTGGTGAAGGTGGACTAATGTGGAAATCCCAGCGATGGACTCCGAATTATTCATGTGCTGGAATCTTTTCAGTATTCAGCTTTAATGGGCAAACATCTGGGCGAACTGTTTTTCCATGTCATAACTCTCTTTCTTCAGTATGTAATTGGTTGAGTTGTTTTCACAGTTTTACATATTTGAACATGTGATGGATAGGCTGGCGAGAAAATAGAGAAAAGCAAAAAAAGTGAGCAGGCACATGAAAGATTTCACTTGTAATTCATAATTGTGGACACTGGAAGAACATCTTGTGATGACATGAATCGACATGGAATGTTTTTAGCTATCTGAACCTCAAGCACAGACTAAAAAACACCGGGATTCATTATATTCAATGTCTTGTATGTTACAGTTTTTATTTCCATGTCTTTCTTTTAAAAAAAAAAAAAACACTTTTCTGCTTTTATCATTTAAATGTTTACATTTTTTTCAAGCTTCGTTCAATACTGAAACCAACAGCAATCATAGATACAGAGATCTATACAGAGCAGATGAAAGTATCTACGAAAAAAGGATCTAGCAACCCCTGTATATGTATATACGCAGTGGGGCCAAAAGTTTTTAGTCAACTACTGATTGTGCAAGTTCTCCTACACTAAATACTTATTTCCCACCATAATGTACAAATAAATTCTTTAATAATCCTACTATGTGATTTCCTGGATTTTTAAGTGCAGCAATGGTGAAAATTACAGATCTCTCTCGTCTTTCTAAGTAGGAGAACTTGCACTATCAGAGGCAGACTAAATACTTTTTGGCCCCTCTGTATAAGGGATAAAATTGTAATATCATAATCAGGTGGTTCAGTGATGGCTGTTGTATCTTTTAATTGACAATAGTTTTAATAGTTGCACACAATGAGTTCGATGGAAAAACAAAGAAAGGTTGTGATTAAATGTGGAAGGGTTTTTGTAACTATAGCAATAAGAAATCACATTCTTACTAATCACATTACGTTGTTTCAAGAATGTACTTGCAATACTCACAGCTGCTACTGAGTGTCAGAAAACCATGTGAGGTTTATCTGAGATGCTCCTGCGTCGTGGAAATTAAAACAATATAATATATTTATATACATGGTTTTAAAATGGTTCTCCTTTTTGATATGCTGTGAGAAAGTTTTAAAATGCCTCATGTCCTCGGGATTTTAACTGTTTACTCATTAAATGTTTGATTTAATACAGAAGAACAAATGTGGGTTGAGTTTATCAGAGAACTGTTGCGTCAACATGCGCAGGACAATGACCGGCTTAACTTTCCTGATAATATGCAATACGGAGGTGCTTAGAAGTTTGTGAACCCTTGTGATTTTTCTAGCTTTCTGATTAAATATTAAATTCACATGGTCATTTATTTCTTTAGGAAAAATTATTCTCGGTTATAATTCAGAATGTATTGTTCTATCAATGTTGGCAAGCTGATCTGACCCAGATTCGGGCAAAACAGGCCCAAACCATGATATTACCACCACTATGTTGCACAGTGATGTAATTTCCCTAAAACAAGCACAGAAGAAGAAGTATTTCCGCCTGCGCTATGAACAAACCACCAATCGCGGAATTGCCACATGTGCAGTCAGGTTGTGTTTCAATCTCAATCGGATTAAGTGTGTACGTGGACTTCTTTCCGAATAAGGATCGGCATAAACCACCCCCTTGTTCGGAATAAAATTTCATTCCGATCGAGCAGAATCTTCCGAATGTCATGTTTATATGACACATTTTTATACCGATCTGCTCTTTATTCCGAATATTTGTGTCCGTATAAACATAGCGTTTAATATATCCCTGTTCTTTAAATACAACAGGGTGCCCACTCACATCTGATTGTCATCCCATTGACTGAAAACACCTGACTCTAATTTACCCACGCGAACATTTGGAGAACTCCTTTACTTTCTTTAATGTTACTAAATGTGTTCACGCCACAGTCGTAGGCTTGTGGTTAAGGAAACAGCCTTGCAACCAGAGGGTCCGCGGTTTGATTCCCAGTAACGCCAAGTAACGGCTGAAGTGCCCTTGGGCAAGGCACCTAACCCCCAGTTGCTTCCCGGGAGCAGTGCAGGGCTGCTCACCGCTCCGGGCACGTGTGCTCACTTCACCAGTGTGTGTATTTGTGTGTTTCACTGCATGGATGGGTTAAATGCGGAGGACAAATTCGACTGTGTGCAAGCATAGTGGCAAAAATGGATCACTATCACTTTGAAATGTTGCTCACCATTGAAAACCAGTGAACAAAACCACTTTATTAATACATTTATTTATTTATTTTTTTGTTTTATAATAATCATTCATTGTTCACGTTAGGAGTTAAGTCCTTCATTGCACAGTAGAGGATCCAAAGCAAGTATTGTCACCCAAGTTTACCCATCATGTCTCTTTCTTGTCTTTTAATTCTTTGATCCAGAATACTTTATGAATGGTTTGGTTAATTTCACTAATATAGCACGTAGTACCGCAAAAGGACAAATGTAAATCTACTATTTTAAAAGATTAAAAAAGACAATACCACCTGCACCTAAGACCACAATATTATTTTTGCAGTGTGCAACCACCAGGTAAAAATGACTTGGGTATGAAATATGAATATCAAAGGTACATGAGCTTTCTGTTAGTTTGACCCTTCGAATTTTACTTTAATGTACAGGGGTTGGACAATGAAACTGAAACACCTGGTAATTTATTAGTATGGTGTATTAGTATCTATAGTATCTTCCAATCTTCTCACTGTTCCAACTCCCTCTCGTTCTCTCAGATCTTCTTCCTCTAGTCACCTTACTGTACCCTCTGCCCGTCTCACCACCATGGGGAGTAGAGCTTTCAGTCGCTCTGCTCCCCGACTTTGGAATTCTCTGCAATCTGACTTACAGAACATAAGCTTTCTCCAAGAGTTCAAATCCTCACTTAAGACTCACCTATTTAGAACAGCCTATAACACCTAATTGGAGCTTTTGCTGTGTCATAGTTTTAACTGTGTTAATTGATGCTTGTTTGTTTCTTTGTATTTTATTGTTGTGGTGATTGTAAGGTGTCCTTGAGTGTCAGAAAGTATTACGTATTATTATTATTTATTATGTCAAATTTTCTGTTTCTAACTTGAAAATTGACTGATCTATGGCACAAAAACGGGGACATTGGGCACCCCGTTAGAGATATCTGTTAACTGTATACAACCACACTTCTCCCAAACGTTCCCGGTCATTTTGATATGTGACCCGTGCGATCCCTCATTAACTGTAGGAGGAGAAACGCTCGTTCAAGTGGGTGGAATAATAATAAAAATAACTAGAAATTGCAGTTACTGCAGAAACTGCAATGAGTGTTGCCCCGGTGCATCCATGGGTATAAATGCAGTCTTTTAAGCCTCATGACAGTAATGTTAAATGCAGATAAAATTATGTCAGTATCACAAATGATGTGACATTTTCATGAATCTATTTGAAGTCTATTTATAAATTCATGTAAATATTTGTTTTACACATTTAAATTTATGAAATCTGTAGCCAAAGCAGTTTTTGGGCGCGTGCAGGCATGCATGTATCCGCGTCTTGTCTTTCTATGTATAAGGAACAGTCGTGGCTGGCTTCTTTGCTAAATATCTCAAAAACCACAGTAGGTAAAAAGATGATATTTTGTATATTTACAGTAGACAAGTATCTCTACTGATTTATAATTAAATGTTGTCGCACATGACTAGAAATGACTAGAAAGTGCAGTTCCTGCAAAAACTGCGATGTGTGTTGCCCTGGTGCACCGTTATCACAATAATTAGCATTTATCTAATGCAATTAGCAATTATGGTTAACACAAACTTTAGCATTATCAGTTGGCATTAACACACAGGTTAACAATTATCATTATCAGTTATCATATACAGTAAATAAAACCAACATTAGCATTAGCGAACAGAAATTACTATTAGGAGTTAGCATTAGCAATTAGCACTGCAACACCTAATAGCATTAGCTGTAGGAATTAGCATTAGCATTATCTAACAAATTACCATTAGCAATTAGCATTGTGACAAATGTTAGCATTAGCTGTTAGAATTGTTAGAATTATCATTAGCAATTATCATTAGCAGTTAGAATTAACTATTAGCATTAGCAATTAGCATTAGCAGTTAGAATTAACTATTAGCATTAGCAGTAAGCATTACTGTTAGCATCAGCCATTAGGATTAGCAAGTAGCATAAACAACAACATTAGCAATTAGCATTGAATAATATATCAGTTACCAATAGCAGTTAGCATAATAAAAAAGTTAGCATTGTTACAAAGATTAGCATTTGTTGCTAGCAATTGTTGTTAGCATTAGCAATTAGCATTAGTAGTTAGCAGTATCTATTAGCATTAGCAATTAGAATTAGCTAACATAAATTACCATTAGCAATTAGAATTGTGACAAATGTTAGCATTAGCCGTTAGCATATGCAGTTAGCAATAACAGTTATTTTCAGAAATTAGCATTAACAATTAGCATTAACACTAACATAATCAATTATCATTAGCTAGCAGTAATTACTATTAGGATTTGGCATAAGTTTTAAAGTTTAAATTGAGTTTCTAGGTCAAATAAAATAATTTTATGCTACTGAGATAAAAAAATGATTTATTTCAAAAACCGGTTTCTGCTAGAGTGCAGTCTATAGTGGATTTGATCTTTTTAACATTGTAAGTATAGGAGTGATTTTTAAAGAGTGATACACAGAGAACGGATAGTGCGGTCACTCTGTAATTACGGGTGAGGCTGCACCCAGGTCCGAGCATTTATAATTACGGTTTGTGGCTTAAAAATGTACCAAGTTACAGTAGTTTGAATATTGGTGCAATGTTAAGTCAATGGGAAATTTTTGGGCACAGCATCTTTGAACACGCACACTTTGCACATACACTCACGGTTGTTTTGGTATGAGACCTGTGCAATCCCTCATTAGCTGTTGGAATAGAAAGGTGCGTTCCAGTGGGTAGAATAATAATAATAATAACATTATTATTAATAATAATAAATCAAAGAACAATGTGTGTTTGCAACATACAAAATGAAATAGTTTATAGTTTTTTAGTTGTATAAAAATATACTATTTTTTTCTGTTTACAAGTCTGTATTAAGCCAAATAAATCTATTTTAGATTGTCAAGAGAGATGCTTTGTCAAACTGATTTCTCAGTCTGTCAATTGCTTGTATGCTAAGTTCACAAATCCCTGCGGATTGTATTACAATTAATTCATTCAGTCTACATTTTTATTAATTGTAGCTCACCAAAAGTACATGCTCTCGAACACTGCTGCAATTTGTTCTCTAGCCTTAAATTTATCCGGGACCCCCCTTGGCACACCCATAGCATATATATAAATATAGTTACCACATGTATGTTAACGGGTACCCCCATGGTTGGTAACTTGTGGTTGGTAACTGGATGTTGCCGGGATAGTTTACTATAATCAGTTTGGAAATTACTTTAAATTCAAAGTTTATGAAGAGGTCTGTATCATTCAAATGCTCAAGCCAAACAGCTGATTTGCTATTAATTTGATGATTAAATTAAAACAATCACTTCCTTATCTTGATGCACCATACACTCGCCTACTTGCATCTGTCACCTATCCTTCCACAAAGTTGTTTTCTAATCTTTTTGTTTTCTAATGCTATTCCTGCTCCTAATGCTAAATCTGCACTGATACAATGTGCAATATTCCCAATTACTTATTTCAATAGGTCTCCTTGTTTTTCTTTAAGTCTCCTTTTTCTGTACAGGTAGACTATGAATAACCTTGTTAGCACTTTCATGTAATCTTCTAACTCTTCATCTCTAACATCCGGCTTTTTTTCCACTGTCCTATCTCTCGAAGTTCCTGGCATCGGTCTACCAGTTAACAATTGATGCGGGGAATAATATGAGTCCCCCTTGGTGATAATCTCATAGACATTAAGACCAAGGGAAGCACATCCATCCAAGTTAATTTTTAATTCTCCACAGATTCTTTGATGTGCTTCTGAATTTGTGTGTCACTCCCAAGTGTTTCTCTTATCCTTTCTTTAATTAGACAGTTTGATTTCAGAAATGCAACTAATCAATGATTGCTATTAATGGATGGCCAAAGGATGGCAAATGACCATGTGTGTTGTTTTCTCAATTGAAATGGCTAATGCAGCTATGAAAGCTGTGAAATTGCAAAAAGAATTCTGTGTCCTGCACTCCCACTTTCTGAAAATGCACATTATTTACAATGCATGATTTTTCAGAAACACCCAAGAATAATTGGTTTCTACTTCTTATCAATCTTAACAGTAAGTCAGTGCTTCACTATACAGTAGACTTTTTAACCTTTTTCCCATACACTAATTTAATTACATTCTCTCCTGCTTTGTATTTTTTACCAAATTTAAATGTACCTGTAATCTAAGTATTCCTGACCTGTTTTGATCTGGGGAAGGTTGATCAGTGGATACAGTCCTTGCTCTATTAATTGAGAAAACATTTACTTTTATTTATTTAATCACATTCTTCAGGCCTGTTGCTGGGGTGGTGGTCTCCAGTCTCTAGTACCTTCTGTTTTAATTCATCAGCCGCAATTTTATAAAATTATTTTTTAGTCTCAGTACAAAACAGACTTGCACCGATAATATACACAATTATTAAATAACAATATAATACACTTTACTGTTTTTTTTACTTCACCTTTCTCTTCGTCCACCAAGGTGATTTACCAGATCTATAATTTGTTTTAGGGTGCTTGTTCATCTCCAATGAAAACCTTTGGGGTCTCTCCTTCTGGTATTGTGGTCTCCTTGGATCTTTTCTGTGGATTATTAATAAACACAGTTAGTTCACACAGAGAAATAAACTCAGTGAGATCACACATATAATCATCCAATTCTTCCTGGAATAAGACCAGGGATTTTTCTGCAGATCTCTCCCTTTGAGGGTCTAGCATAAGCCTTCTGTAAATATTGGTGTGGTGTGTAATGTGTGTCTACTCTAGATATATATATACATCAGCACCAGGGGTAAGGCGTTAACCTAATTAATTTTGGCATCAGCACACACCTATGCCAATTTATGCTTAATTGTCTGGTTGACCATTTAAATTCCTAATGCCCAGTCAAAACATCTTTATCAATTCTAACTTCTATGTTGGTCGTCCTTTTTCGGACTTTCAAATCGGTCTCCTGCCCGAGAGACACACCATCTATAATTCAGCTACTTACGCATATAGACCCTCTCTGTGAAGTACATAAGGAACTGGGGAGGAATGTAATGGGGCACAATGTTTACTTTGATCTTTATTATTCTGTTCAAATTTTGTCATGTAAACAACCATATGTTCTAGGATCAATTTTGTCAATTTCACTTTATCATCGAACTTTTCCAATTAGGATTTCTTTGTTATTTTCCAACTTTGTTGTTCCAATAGTTTTATTATCAGTCTCCTATCGGGTGCGCAGTCTATCTGATCCAGATAAATTTGTATCATTTTGCCATTCTTCAAACTATTTTTTCACTTTCCTTATTGCTTTCCTGTTTTTTTTTTGTTGTTGTGTCAACAAATTGATCAAAAACTTTCAGTTGCAACTCTCCAGCAGTTATTGAGCTCATTGTGTTCAGTATTCTTTTCCTTAATTTATGCCAATTCCAACTAAAATACTCAGCACTATATAGCGTACTAGTAACTATGTTTAAAGTGGACCAGCTCATGCATCAATGTAAATTTTTAAACTCCTAATCTACACTGACCCGACCAATTTCGCAATCCGCAATCTCTATGTAACCCAGCTCAGGCTTTTATGATATATTGACTGTCCCACAGAGTTTTCACATAGAACCGACTCTCGCAAGTTACAATTTAGACTGAACAGGCCTCTACTATACTACTATAGTAACTACTATATTTTGGAACACAGAATTCTATAGTATAATTATTCTCACAATATAATAATAAGAAAAACACTTACAGTGACTAGGTGGTATCCGGAACCTTCCCCTAAAATTTAGAATCACCTATAAAAGAGCTAAAATGCTCTTGGAGCTCCTTGAAGCACTCAGCATGTATAACGGTGGCAGTGGGGCTAGTTATGGCCTTGGAAATATGCCAGCGTATAGTGTTGTTAGTGTATATGGCTAGCGTGGTGGTGACTATAGCACCTTGTGGGGTCATATAGACCTTATGGGAATGTCAACTATATCATTAGGTTATGGAATTGAACTTGGAGGGCCGCGGTCATGGGTCTGGGATTCCAGATCTCAACGATGAGCCTTTCAGAGGTGTTTTGGGCCAAATTCAGTGAAACACAGATGAAGGGAGATGCCTGCCTGTTGGACCAGTAAAGAGCTCACAATTTGGCATACTGCTTTTAACATTCAAATCTACAGATGTCTTAATTTCATTGGCTGGCTTCAAAACACCAAGCACCTACCCTAGGAATTTGTCATTTCTCAAAGAAATGCCGTCTCTTTATTTGAATTAACAGACCTGATGCCATAGTGCACAAGTCACCTGTGGCATTATCATCCTCTGAGATCTTTGACAGTATAGTAAGAAGATGGAATTCATTTCCAACAATGCATATCATAAATGCTTATCCAGTGAAACTGATGCAGTCTTTTGACACAAGGAGCATCATAGTTTTCTGGCACATACTGATGATGGAAGTTATCCCAGGATGCAAAGAGGTCAAAAACATTTTGGCACTTAGCAAACCTTGCATGCACTACCCTAATACCCTAAGTATTGTTTGAGGCTATCAGTTGTGTTGTGTTGGGTAGAGTTGGTATATAAGTAAATGGCATTACATGGCATTACATTAGAAAGTAGTTCAGAGAACTCTGTTATAAATTCCTTGTTATGCTTGGGTAAATTATAGATTGTAGACTGTACCAATAATAGCTGTATCTCAAAACTGCTGTAACTATTCACCGGAGTAACCAATAGCCAATGCTCAGTTTGAAAACAGCAGCCAGTCAGCACCTGTGCCGGGACTCTCACAGCATACTGTGGAAAGCGTAGCTGGATGGAAGGAGCTCAGAAAAGTGCTGTTGTCACCTGGCTTGTGTCAGGTCTCCATAAGCAGAAGAGAAAACAAATCATGTTTACCCTGATCTGGAAAACAGATCATTTAAGATGATCTTATTTGTGAGCGATACATCATTCAGGAGGGTTGTATGGACCAGTGTGCAGTGTCTGCACTGCAGCACAAACAAGTAGGTAGAGATTTTCTGGAACATAGCCCCGGGTCTAAATCCTCACTGTCCGATGACAAGTGAAGCAAGTCAGTGCTAACTGGAACTGGTTGGAGCCAACAATAGTGGTGCTCTAAAGAGCGAAGCAGGTCAAACTTTCCACAATCTATGGATCAGTTCTTCAACATAAATCTATAACCCTCTATGCTTCTCTGCTGGAAAACTTTACAGCAAACATTCTTGCCACAGTTCACATTGATGTGTCATCCTAAATGAGCTGCATTACCTGAGCAACTTGTGTTTGTTGTAGACACTACCTTGTGTTACCTTTAAGGGTGAGAGCACTGACAAAATTCAAAAGTGACCAAAACATTAGCCAGAAAGAATGAGAGCAGAGAAATGGTCTGTGGTCACCACCTGCAGATCTAAAACTAAAACTAGATTGTAAAGGTTATTGCCAATATTTTCTACCTGTGAAAGCGAAAGGTATTGCTCAGTGAGAGGCGAATGGTTACTAGTTTTATTGGAGAGCATGAAGAATATTGTGCAACTGCTGCCATGCAGGCTAAATATCGTCACTGCAATAACTAGGTTTCTAACGCTAGAAATGGTTTTATATTCAGAGAGCAAACGGAATCTGTATTTTATAGATATAACAGTCCCATTTGAAGATGAGGTAGATGGAGCTTATTAAAATAAGTTGTATATGGTATACAGATCTGGAAGCTGAGGCCAGAGAGTGTGGGTGACAGGCACATGCTAGACTGGTGGAGATAGGGGGGTTTGTAGCAAAGTATTCCATATACAGTAGTTGCTTGCAGTCATATGGGCTGTGAACAAAAGATCTTCAATCAAAGGATATTGAGACAACACAAAGGCAGAGTTCTATAAATGGTTGTATCACAACATCTGTGATGAGGCCTAAAACCTAAAATCCGGTCTAGTCCTAAAATCCTGTGTAGGTTTAAGCATAACTGCTCTAATACAACCATTTCTAGAACCTTGCCGTCTTGCCGATTCCTATTAAATGGCAAACTCAACCCTTGTCTGAAAGCAACATGTTGAGAGTCATTCTACTTTAGACGGCCTTCAGGGAACTTCTATCCATTTGGTCCCTGAGACTGTCTACAGCCTGAATAGTAAAATTAACAAATCTTTGCTGATTGTAATACAAACAGTTTATCCAGTCCACATTTTTATTAACTGTAGCCCACCAATAGAACATGCTCTCAAACCCTGCTGAAATTTGGTCTCTGGTCTTTGATCTAGTATCCAAATTTATTTATCAAATGACCCATGCGATTTTACCTTTCTCCTAGCACGATGGAGTCTCATCAAATCAGTTTGGTCCTCCACGCCCTCTCGGCTGTAAGACTTAAAGGGCATAATCAAGTGTATAGTTTCACACATTTATCACTCCGTGTTCTGCTAAGTCTTGACCTAATTCTATTATCCCTGCACAGACATAGTAAATTTGCTCTACTCACAATTTTATTTTCTCCTTGCAAACCACCCAGTAAACTTACCTCTACAAAGTCCTCGTTTTGTTACGATGCTTTACATGTATAATAACCTGGATAGAACATAATACCTGCTGGTGTCTTTTGCATGGTAGGTGAAAAAGCGGAATTTTCCTCTTCACACCAAAACCATAAGTTGCAAGTTAGGGCAATGACAGGATCAACCTACCATTAGCTTTCCATAATTCAGTCTTAGTTGGTGCCTTATCCTTTTGTCCCGCAAATCCCCATACTGTTCGTGTGGTTATATATTCTTTAATATAATAACCAGCATAGTCCATCTTAGTACGTATAAAAACAAAATCTGGGCAAAAAGCCATTTTTTGCTTAGGGTCTTTCTCTGTGGCATACATCCACAGGCATCTATAAATCTCATGACTCCTAAACCAATCCCCTTTGCCCCCCAATTTATTACCACACAAAGATCAAAGATCACCACACTTTAATTTAATCTGGAAACAATATAGGCACTCCCCTGTGGATCGCAGGGACCTGATGTTACTTTCTGGACCTGGTTGCTGTTCACCATGCTTCCCATCACATGAATTGGGTAAAAGTAGTTTTGGTCCTGTAAAGGTAAATGTCAGAATCATC
>JAOUQT010013988.1:0-12057 GCA_025769995.1 Xyliphius kryptos | reverse complement strand
TGGAATGTGGGAGGAAACCGGAGAACCCGGAGGAAACTCACACAGACACGGGGAGAACATGCAAACTCCACCCAGATCGGGATTCGAACCTGGAATCCCCAGCGCTGAGAGGCGAACGTGCTAACCACTAAGCCACCGTGCCGCCTACATTGTTTATTCCTAAGCATAAAATACTTACTTCTCATTGTGTGTGTATAAAATTATATATATATTTTACTAGTTTCATAAATAAGGCTGAAGAAGAAGACCAGTTTGGGCTGTTTTAATTTTTTGTAAGCCTCAAATACTTTCTGGTTTATAAACCCACAAATTCATTCAATTAAAATATGGTTAACCAGATTTCAGTGTAAAAAGCCAGACATGTTTAATGAAGACCAAGGATTACATGTTTGAGGCCCAGCAAACTTGCTAGCTATTTCACATCATTGGCAGCTATGTGGGTTAAAGGTCAGCTGGAACATGGCTGACTGGATTGTGCCTGTGGGAAGGACGGGATTTTCACATTAAGCGTAGTTGATGTTTACTTCTCAATTCTTAAATCTTCACTCTCGGTTGAGTGGTTCTTTGCCCTCTGTTACCTCATCATGCAGGTAAACGGAATTTAAAACATCCCTCATGTTTTTTTATTATCATTGATTCATTAGTGTATAGTGTATACAGACCCCTGTAGGAGGCTCTTTCATTGGGACTCGGACCACATTTTGTCATGTTCATGCATTCGTGTTTTTATTCATGGGGTGGCACGGTGGTCTAGTGGTTAGCATGTCCGCCTCAGTGCTGGGGATCCAGGTTCAAATCCCAATCTGGGTGCAGTTTCCTTGTTGTTTGTGGTGTTTTCTGGTTTCCTCCCACAGTCCAAAAATGTGGATTCAAGGTGACTTGGCTACTGTGTCTAATCTAATGGGCTTAATTGCCCCATCTAGTCTGGGTGTGTCAGTCGAGTGTCTGTGTGCCAAGTAATGGATTGGCACCCTGTTCTGGGTGTATCTTCTAGGCGCCCAAAATGTTCTCTCCTGGATGGGCATCGGGAACCCCCCCCCCCGGTGACCTTAGCAGAGGATTAAGTGGTAGTTAATGAGATGAGGTCATCAGTCGTGGGGTTTCTGCCTTTATGTTGCATAATGCCGGAAAGCACCCTGATCGTGTCGCCGGTCTATCACATGACCAAAATATGCAATCACTACTCTTAGATATGTGGAGAACATGCAAACTTGAGAGGAAAAGGACCATGTCCTTCCATTGTGCTGCACTTTAGTTAGTGATATCATACATATTGTTAAATGAAACCTTTCTGCTTGTGACCTGTTTGAATGTTGGGGAAAAGTCTCGAAATATTCAGAATGCTTTGTAATTACCTGCATTTGTACTATGAAATAGAAAGTTTACACAGAATGATGGTACACTGCTATGTTGTGTATTTCCTCACGGCCTGGTTTTCACCGCTGCCATTCCATTTACTTCCTGTGAGCCACTCAGCGGTTTTGAGTGCACACTTTTTTTTGCCATGACCTTTTTTTTTCTTTCCATCTTGCGTCCTTGCTGTCCTGCTGCAGCACTGGAGCATTTCCTGGCCCACACGTCCTGTTTGGCCACTTTTTGCTTCGGCCTCGAATTGAAGCAACACAGATTGCAAACAATTACTGAGCAGATCAGATTTTTATTTTATATTTTCAGACACCCTCGCTTGCCTCATCTTGTCTCTGGTCAAGCTTCTTCTCAGAGTTGTGAAAGTGTCATTTACTAATTACTCAACTTCGATTTAAACTGATAATTAGTTAAGTTATTTTTATTATTTATTTTTTTTAGTTCCACTGCTCATATAGATGGACTTTGTAGTTCTACAATTACATTCTGTAGTCCATCTGTTTCTCTACATAATTTGTTAGTCTGCTATAGTATATACTCTAATGATCAGGACCCCCCACCCCCTCCATAAAATTGATTTTTGAGTAGTGGATGTACTGCGGTGATACTGACAGTGTTGGTGTGTTAGTGTGTGTTGTGCTGGTACGAGTGGATGATGCACAGCAGTGCTGCTGTAATAGGTTCAGTCATAGGTTTGTGGTTAAGTAACCAGCCTTGCTACCTGAAGCTCCCGGGTTTGATTCTCGGTCCACTGAAATGCCCTTGTGCAGGTCACCTAACCCTAAGTTTCCGGGGCGCCGTGTACAAGGCTGCCCTCTGTTCCGGGCACGTGTGTGTCTGTGTGTTTTACTGCAGGGATGGATTAAATGGGGAGGACAAATGCCTTTGTGTGTAAGTACAGTAGGCAAAATAGGTCAATTATCTTACCCTATTACTTATCAGTACACCAATCAGAACATGCAGGTATCTGATCCACTCCTACCATCATCCACCACCCTGATAATCACAGCTCTGTGGGGGGTTCTGATCATCAAAGAACAGAGTAACAAAGTGCTAACAAAGTATGTAGAGAAACGGATGAACTACAAAAGGGAATTTTAGAACTACAAAGTCCTTCTATATGGTAAGTGGAGAAACAGTGAGCTCATTTTAAATGTCATTTTTAATGCAAATCATCATTGACAATTTAATTTATTATTCTAAAAATCAAACAAATTGTAAATTCCGAACAACGGTGCGCTAAACTCTGCAGAACTGCGCTCTGTGTAGAGAATGTGTAACCTTATTTTAACTTCAAAATCAATGATACATGGAATTTGACCCGAGGTGTCTAAGTTAGTGTTTGCATTTCACTCTACACACATGATTTTCACTTGGTTTAGAAATGTGCAGGTTTAGTGGAGGACATGCTACAGCCTTTACCCAGTTTCTATAGTCCTGATGTGCTAAAAGCAGTTGCATAACAGGTCCCCTGCTGTTTTTAAATAACTTCTCTAATGTAGATCAGACTGTACTGAATGAAAAGGCACTGTGTTTTAAATAACTTTTAAATAACATTGTCCTGCCGAAATGGTCACGTTTTTCGTAGTCGTGCCTGTGAGCCACATTTATACAGAATATGTTACAATCCATTGTACAAGCGATTTATACGTGATATAGATTTGCTGTCAATGATCAAATTAATACATATGTTTAATTGTCTTAATTGAAATGATTACATAATTAAATATTATCCTTCGTTTTATTGATACAGTACCAGTCAAAAGTTATGACACACCTCCTTTTTGCTCCACTATTTAGTTCCTCCATATACAGTTGCTAGAAAAAATATGTGAACCCCTTTGGGATTACTTGGATTTACATTATATTACATTTGGTCATTTAACAGATGCTTTTATCCAAAGCGAATTACAGGCATTCCAATTTGAGGGTTAAGGGCTTTGCTTTCCCCACATGGGGAACTTCAGTGGAACTGGGATTTGAACCCATAACCTTCAGATTGATAGTCCAACACCCTAACCACTGAGCTACCACTTCCACGATTTGTGTGTAAATCTTCATTCAATTCAGTCTCAATAGACAAACACTGTCTGCTTATACAAAAACCACACAAAAAAAATGTTTGCATGGTTTTATTAAACACAACACGTAAACATTCACACATGATGGAAAAAGTATGTGAACCTTTAGACTAATGATTTTTGTAAAAGATAATTGGAGCCAGGAGTCAGTTAACCTGGAGTCGAATCAATGTGATTAGATTGGCTGTGTTGGTAAAGCTGCCTTGCCCTATAAAAAAAAAAAACACACCACTTTTGAGTTTGCTTTTTTTAAGAATGCTTGATGTGAATCATGCCTCGCACAGAAGAGCTCTTAGAAGACCTACGTTCAAGAATTGTTGACATGCTGGAAAGGGTTACAAAAGTATCTCTAAAAGCCTTGATGTTCATGTGTCCACGTTAAGACAGGCGGTCTACAAATGGAGAAAGTTCAGCAGTGTTGCTACTCTCCCTAGGTGTGGTCATCCTGTAAAGATAACGGCAAGAGTACAGCACAGGATTATCATTGAGGTGAGGAAGAATCCTAGAGTGTCAGCTAAAGACTTACAGAAATCTTTGGCACGTGCTAACAGTTTTACTGATAAATTTACTATACGTAAGACATTAAACAAGAATGGAGTTCATGGGAGGACACCAGAGAAAGCTGCTTTCCAAAAAACCATTGAGGCAACCAACGTTTGCAAAAGGGCACCTGGCTGTTCCAGCTGTGAAATATGGTGAAGGGGGCATCATGGATTGGGGCAAAGTTGCTGCCTCGAGGCCTGGACGCGCCACAAACAGATGTTTGACCTGGACATGGAGCAAAAAAGGGGTGTGTCCTAACGTTTGACAGGTATTTTATATAACCAGTGGTCAAATTCTAGTTAAACGTTTGATTTTACTTAACTGTTAAAAGATTTATTATTCCCTGCATGTGTACTTAAAGTCAGTGGACACTGAGTGGACAAAAAAAGTGTCTTATTGCGTGAGTCACAACCAGTATGTTGAAAGACCTGGGATGTCGTATCTTAGAGCTGCATTGAGTACTGATAGGAATACAGCATGCATCATCGAATTCCCTCTCGACCCATTATGCAGTTCCACTGACTACCACTGTTCTCCATATTTCTTATGGAGGAGTGCAATCAGCTGCTATTTGTCATTATTCAAATTCCTGCTGTGTGTTTGGTTTCATGATGTTACTCAACCAGATACCAATAATGCAGTGTAATCTATTGGATGACAAACCTGCCCCTCCGCATGTTGCACAGTTTAAATGCATTCTGAGAATGACACACCAAGCCATTTCCTCATCCTCATTCCAGTCAGCATTTGGGAAGCACCTGCATGTCACCTGACATAAATCAGCACCAGCCTGTTTGTCCTTTGCAGCTGTATTTGAATCAATGTTTTAAGGTCTGGGTTGTATGTGAACGGTATAGTTTAGTTTGACCATGCAATTATTGGATGTTTGTAAAGATCCCACCTTGACTGAATTTCATTGTGGAAGTGGATCCATCTATACATTACACCAGGATATTTGGCAGGAGCTTTTATCCAATGTGATTTACAAGCATTCCAACTTGATGGCCATTCCAGAAAACCGAGTCGGCAAAGATACAGCACCCCCAGAGTAACGAGGGTTAAGGGCTTTTATTGGACCAGGTATTGGAACCCACAACCTTTAGATTAATAATAGCCCAACACCATAACCACTTCTTGTTCTTGGCTAAAAAATAAGTTGTTTGGTTTTACAAGACTGTAGACTTTTAGACACTATATTCGTCTCATTTCATTATCATCCGCTTAATTTTATACTAGGGTTGCGGGTTCTCCTCATGCCCATACAGGGGAGAACTTATTCGGCAGGGTGCTAATCCATTGCTGGGCAAACACTTAACTCACACAGACAGACACACACTACACAGGGACAATTTAGATAGGAACAATTTAGAGCAGATAATTTGCCTTGAATCCATGTTTTTGGGCTGTGAGAGGAAACCAGAGAACCTGGAGGAAACCCACGCAGACATGGGAAGAACATAGACACTCCACCCAGATCGGGATTCGCACCTGGATCCCCCGGCTTTAAGAGACTGTTTTGTACACACTAAAAAATAAAATCGGGCGACTAGTCATGTATATGCTGTAGGACCTTTTCTCTTTAACCTCCTAGGACCTGTCGTCCACATGCGTGGACAAAAACGCATGCTATGCCAAGAGTTCGGGTCTTAGGAGGTTAAACATGACTGAGCTTATGTAACAACAACCCATTAATGCATGGACTTGACTGGCCTTTACAAAACCTAGACCTCAGCCTCACTTACCATGTTTTGGACTTGTTTTGCTTTGTTGCTAGGATCAGTAGTGCTGGCAGGTCACATGATGTAAAATACTCTTACCACCAACACTTCACCCCCTCCTGTTTCAAGGGTATTGATATGTACTGATACATTGATATGTACGTTGAGTCAGTATTTAGAACTATGTTGTCTGTGGAACAGGAATTGAAAATAAGAAAAAGATTAAAATGTTATTACACACGTATTGGCCTATGTATTTTTGATTATAGTTATTTTACTCCAATTGGTTCCCATTCATTGTATTAGGTTTCATGCCATTTAAACCAGGAAAGCTTCATTTCATGGCCTTTATATTGGGTTATTAGGTTTATGGTCCTAGACAGCCACAGCACTGCAGATTTCTGTGTTCTATCTCATTAAACACACCTCTTCATCTGATTACCAAGTACTCAGTTGGATGTTTCAAAAGATTAAAAAATGCAAATCTTGGTACAACTGCAGCCCTAAAGGATTTAAATTAGTCATCATTACACTTTTCTTCCTGGTAGGCACCTCTTACGCACACCTACTGTAAAAACAGGGAATCAGAATGATCAGAATACTTTAATTATCCCAGATGGAGATTGTGGTTATCACAACTGCACCAATTACAGGAATTATAACTATAACCCTAGTGTGATGTAAAGTACTTAAACAATAAGGGCTTCTTTAAAAACAAAGGGGAATTTGTAATAACCAAAAATGTGGTACAACAATAATAATTTAAACATAACGATAGTAAAGTGGCAGTGACCATAAAGAGTTTAGATAGTTCCACATCTGATTTATTGCACTTATTGTAATCAACATAAAGTACATGTTTGGTACTGTAGCACATATGAATTCAATGTTACAGCTGTGGAGAAAACATCTGTATCCATCATTATTACATAGTAGGGATCAGACGATTAATCGTTTTTGCAATTAATTGCGAGATTAAAAGCGTTATGATTAATCATTAAAGTGCCTTAACGTCGTCATGACGACGTTCATAAGAAAGATAGACATTATGCTGGTAACTGGTGAAACTCGCACAGAACTTGTCTCTTTAATTTGTTCATACAGAAAAAAAAACTATCTTGAAGAATCTTTTGTATTATTCAACAAAAAAATCCTGCATGTCCCCCAGACAATATATGTTATTTCGTGTTTACATCAAAAAAATAACAAACTTAAAAAGCTGTGCAGTGTTTCTGTGATTTCTGATAATTAAGATAATCAGATAATTGTGATTATTTCTCGGACAATAATCGTACTCACAAAATCTGTAATCATCTCATCTTTATTAAGGACTTGGTTTTAATTAGGCATTAGATAATTACAGATGATACCATTATTGTTCAAGAAATAATCACAATTATGCGATTATTATGAATCAATGCAATAATTTAGCTAAAAAGATCCAGAAATCACAGCAACAACAGTTTATGTTTGCTTTCTTTTAATGTTAACACAAAATACTGTAACATTTTGTTATTGAAAAATTACCACGCAGGGCTTTTGCTGCATTTTAACACAAAATTGTTTTTATAGGACAAAATAATAAATTCTTTTGTAAAAATAAATTGTAAAAATTTTGTCCCATAAGGTGTATATATTGATATCATTCAAAAAAATGTATGTAAAGACAAAGTAAAGAGACATTTGTAGCTTTATTTTTGTTCTGTGCGAGTTTCGCCATTAAAGTTCAGGCTACCAGCATTTAATCGCTATCAAATGCAAAAAGGATGAATAGTCTCATTCTTGGGATGTGTTAGGTGTGGCATTCAGCTATCTGTTCATACTGTTTGACAGACCAGGGCTTTGCTCCTGCTACCTTTGCTGATGCAACAAAATCATTTTAATGAGTTTTGTCAATCAGTCGCTTACCTTAGTAAGTAATTAGCAGTAAAATAAGTTGTATAATGTACAGTGATCAGTGATTTCTTAAAGAAAAAAAAAATTTTTTTACTTCATTTTTGGCTCCTTTTTTATAATAATAATCCACTCGCTGTCCATTTTTACTTTTTAGGTCAAGGCTCCCAAAGTCCACTTCACTGTTGGGTATTATTCTGATGCTACTGATGATTTATTATAATGGCTGCTAATGATATTTATTCTTTCCACATTACAGTGTGATTATTTCATGTGGAGATAGTATTTTTTGGGAGCATGTTCTTTGTTGAAGGGCAGTACTGGTATAAAACCGCTGCTACTGTTATGTCTGGCTGTCATAACCAGTCCTTGTCTTCTTTTTTGCATTCTCACACATTCCCTCTTTGTTTCTCTGTCTGGAATTAAGTAGGTCAGTATTTAGCAGCAATGGTGATCTGGCATATCGTTAACAAGCTTTACACTTAATTGCTCCGGCTAAAATGTCAGCCAGGGGCCTGTCCTGTCTGCAAGGAGGTATGACATCATTATGTCTTAGCTCCATCTCGGCCAAAATCTTACATTACATTTACATGTAATTGGTCGCTTCTTGGCGTTTCTTTAGAAAAATATTATTTAAAAAAAACTAAGGAAAAAAAATCACATCAACTAAACATGTGTCCCCCTGCGCACAAAAGCACTAACCACTCGAACACCAATCTCTGGTGTTGCTGCTCAAACCACGTACAGGTGGTGTGTAGGAATGAGACGATAGATTTGGATGATATGCTTATTGTCTAAGAAATAATCACAATTATGCGATTATTACGCAAAAAATTATTTCAGCCAAAAAAGTGCAAGCAATCACAGGAACAATGCATGTTGTTTTCCTGCTTTATATGTCCATTTATTTGAGTTAAACACAAAATAACATTTTGTTCCTGAATATTTTGTTCCCGTATTAACACAATGTATTAAATTCTTTTGTAGATATCAAAGTAAAATAACACAATCTGAAGTATGTATTTATAGTTATTTGAAAGAAAGCAAAGTTTTTCCTGTAAAGACAAAGTAAACAGACAAGTGAGCTGCAAGTGCAACTTTGTTTTTTTTCTGTTCGAGTTCTGCGACGTGGTCAAAAATTCTACCAGTATAATACATATTTTTCTTTTAAATGTTGTCATGATGATGATGAGACCCACTCACAATTAATTCACCGTAACATTTTTAATTGTGATTTATTGCAGAAATGATTAATCGTTCCATACGTAGTGGCACAATCACAATATGGTTTTAAAAGCATTTTATGAACATTAGTAACCCTTAATAACACTTGTATGAATACAATACTTGTATGAATACAAGTGCATACATAGCTTTTAATTTGATTTCCAACGATGTGTGAAGTGTAACATTTACAATTAGTCATTTTGCACAAATGCTTTTATACAATATTCAAAGGGTTAAGGAGTAACCAGCTGAAATTCAGTCTTTCAGTATACAATTCTGACCACTGTAACCATCATTTTCTGATGATTTGAAAACAGCATTGCTTCGCTCCAGTTTGTCATATCAGAAATACACATGAACATCTTAAATGTAATTAAAACATCTTAAATGATGTTGTTTGTAATTCTTGTTTGGTTATTCATCTGTTCATCTATTTAGCCACTTTATTCAGAATCCATCTGGAGTTTTCAGTTCACTCCACAGAGCTTTCTGAACAGAATAATAATCAAGCAGTTCTCAGTGTCCAGCTGGTCACTTTTCAGATCTCATTGTTAAATATTCTGTGACTGAGCAGAACAAAATAAACCCTAAGGGAAGAGGCCCATGTTTGGGAGGCACAAGCATCTGTGCAGTTTTTGCCAATAGTTATGAATGATGAATAGTTGTGTTTCAAACCGTGGCAAGCAAAAAAAAAAAAAAAAAAGCGGTTCATACATCCGTTGAAATGAGAAGTTAACTGATGGGCTAAAGTGCAAACGTCTGGCACGTGAGAAGACGGAGCCTCACACTTCATCTGTCTTAGTACATGTTTAGTAAAGATTTATTCTGGGACGTGTGTAATCTATATAAAATGAATGACTGAGAGGAAGAAGTTAAAGAAAGCAACTAGTTTTGTTTCGGCATGTTATACCGAGAGACGGTATTGTGGACTTTTATCCCTTTATATTCTTACTCACAGTGGAAATGCAGATTGGGATTTTCCAAACCGCCTTAACATGGACCCTTTAGAAATGAACGAATTCCACTTAAAGTACTCGTTAAAATTTAGGACACACCCCCTTTAGCTTTATTTATTGTTCATCTCAGTTCCATTTGCCGTAAAGATGGACTTTGTAGTTTTGCAATCACAGACTGTAGTCCGTCTGTTTGTAGACTACAGCACATACTGTGTTAGTCTACTTTACTCTGTTCTTTAATGGTCAGGACCCCAATAATACCACCACAGAGCAGGTATTATTTGCTGCACCTAAACCACCTCACCGCATCAGGGTCACTGCAGAGCGGTCAATAACCAATACACCACCCACATTATACCTGTTCTGTCAAGGTTCTGATATATAGAGAACAAAGAACCATGTGGTATGGTGGTATTTTGTTGTTGTTTTTATAATTAGTTCATTTTGCAGACACTTTTATTTAGAGTAACTTACAAATATCCCAACTTGATGGTTGGCCATTACACAGCTCCAAAATTGCAATTGGGGTTAAGGGACTTGCTTTAATGGCCCTTGTAGCTTCATTGGACCTTGGATTTGAACCCACAACCTTTGAACCCACAGATTGATAGCCCAAATCCCCAATCACTGAGTTACCACCCCCATATGATAAGTGGAGAAAGATCTGACAATAAACCACCAGACTATGGCTGTGACGATTACTGGATGGAACCAAGAGTTTTGTTGGACTGATGGCGTTGCAGTCCTTCTGGATAGACTTACTAAACGTATATATTTTTGCCAATTGATGAACATGGACACTGTTCCCTACACAATCTGTACATGTATGTCCTACACTGTTGAGGCTGCTTGGCCATTCAACGAGGATGAGTCCCCCACTGAGCCTTGGTCCTCCCAACTTAACAGGGAGTTTTTTTCTTGCCACTATTGCTTCACTCTGGGTGTTACAAAAAGCTCTCTATAAATAAATTACTCACACTTGAACTTACTTATCCATCTATATGGTCAGTCCATCTATATGGTAAGAGGAGAAATGGAGCAAGAAAGAGATATTTCTAAACTTGTACTGTATCTCTGCATTTCCCAAAATACATTAAGTGATTTTTTATTTTATTTTATTTGTATTATATTTGTCCTATTGTAACTCGCTAGCATGTTGGGTGGTTTGAGGGAATCAATCACACTCTATAAGCAATAGTTTGTCAACCAGGCCTGATGTGTTTTCTATCATCTAATCAGGCAGAACAAAGCAGGGTCTGTACTGAAAAGACCACCATCTTGTCCTCCAATTATGTCTGAAAGGTCATCCTTCGAGGGATTTTTTTCACTGTGTGATTTTAAGAGAATTTTTATTTTACAGTTAACTAACATGTAAAGGTTTATGCTTTAGCACAGGCATGAAATGTTGGCATTAGATTTTAGTTGGTAAATTATATTCTCTATCAACATGCATGAGCTTTCTGCACCTAATCTACGTAAAGTGTCTTCTAGACTCTAGTTCAATAGGTTCATCTGTGGGTTCTGTGGTATTATGTTGGCTGGCTTTGAGACACTCTGTCAGTAAGGCAGTCTGTCTTAGACATGCCATTTGGCATTCAGAAGAGTGGCAGGCCAAAAATGGACTCTGTTAAAGCAGATGAGACCGGCACTGTTGGTGTTAAGCTTATTTAGAATCCATTCTGTAAGCTGTGCAGCAACTATTCACCTCAGAATACCTTGAAGACCAGGCTCCAAATCCCAGCCATCCTGTTATTGGATGTAACTGTTTCTGTAAAGTAGGGGATTGATCTGTATCCCTGAAATTGAGATGACATGACATATTTTTTTCAGAAGGAGAGGACTGGTGACTGTGGCATTTGCAAGGTCAAACTTACTTTACCTTGGCACCACTTTCTTTCCGCTGACAGCATTGGATATTATAGATGATTGACAGTTGAAGCACTCTTTTCATTTGCATCTAAATAAACTACAACTAAAAAAAACTTTATTTTCAAATGTAAATGAACATACGAAGCAAACTATGCAAACATTTGGCCTGCCACTTAAAGCTATTGATTTAAAAAAATAGATTTTAGAACTAAATACAGTACCAGTGAACATTTAGGACACACCTCCTTTATGCTCCAGTATGCAACAGTAAATATTAAAGAGGGAGTGGTAGCTCAGTGGTTAGGGCATTGGACTATCAATCAAAAGTTTGAGGGTTCAAATCCCAGGTCCACTGAAGTTACCATTGTGGGTCCTTGAGCAAGACCCTTAACCCTCATTGCTCCA
>JAOUQT010013983.1:0-12057 GCA_025769995.1 Xyliphius kryptos | reverse complement strand
TGTGTGTTTTTATTTATTTTTTTTTTTTGTATTTTTTTTTTTTAAAAAAAAAAAAAAATTCCCCTGTGATGTTTGACAAAAAGATTGACACAAATGGTCGATGTCGGCAAACGAGTGCCCTTGGACACATTGTTGGCCATTTCAGGTATAAACCATGCTTTTGCATTTAAAATCGTATCACCCTTTGTCTATAGCATGTTTGTTTTTGAGCTAGCTATCTGAAAATATTACTAATATATATTCCTAAAAATATTCCTTCTGTTACGGCTAATATGTTATGATTTTTTTATTATATCCAAACAAAAACATTTACATCTGGGCAATTTTAGTATTGACCGCTAAACTTTTTTTGGATTATTAAAACCGTTTTCTGGGGGGAACTCTCAAGCACAGGACATGCTAACTGTGCCCAGAACAAATGCTGTGAACAAACGTTAACCACTGTGGTGCCACAAATAACTTAAAAATATGTAATTTGAAGCAAAAATTGACAGACGATTGTGTATTACCATATATAAAATTGCTTTGCATTGTAATGTAAAAATGTTTATAGCCTAAAGTCATTTATTTTCTTTTACATCTAGAATGGGTCATTTTCGGTGCCTTGGTTAGGTGTGACTGGCTTGGCTAGCATTGGCTCAACCTCCTTGGCTTTGCTGGAACAGGCTAAGAGTTGCTGCCACCCTGCCATGTTAAACTCCACCAATCACACCCAGCTGTATCGCTCTAGCAATTCCTTCTTCATATTCCTTCGCATGTTGGCACTGCATCTAAAACAGGAAAATGGTGCCCCATGGAGGCAGATCAAGGGCAGGTCAGTATCATCCATAAAGCTTTTTTTATTTCAGTTTTAGATACCCTTTTGCCTCTTATCTGCTTTTGTTTCTCTGTGCTAAATTTTGTTTTTGCTGTTGTCAGATTTATAAAATTCTTGGCCTTTAAATGTGCGAACTCTTGTATGCATGCATGCATGCATGTCTGTGTGCGCATGCATGTCTTTCGGGAAAGAATACATTTGCATAATGACTTCCTGCTGTTCAGAATGGGAAACAAACAAAAAGGCTAATTAGCTAAGGAGTGTGGTGGGTAATTTGCCCTAACGAAGGCGCTTACTCTTCCAACAGCACCGAGCTTAGCTGGTCAGGCTCCAACGTGTGCACACGCACACACACACACACACACACACACACACACACACACACTCACACACACACAGCCTGTGGGGAGTCATGGGTCAGGTTTGTGTGTGGCATTAATAAGACCAGCAGGGAGTGTGTTTAGCTTAGACTCTGTGAAACTGTAGCATCTGTTCACCCACCAAGAAAAGCTGTTCAGGACAAACGCTCATTCAATTAAACAAACTAACAAATAAATGACAACAAATAAAAACAATCTATTTATTTCAAAATGACATGAAATAATGTTCTCATTGTAGTGTAGAGCTTATTTTAATTCACAGAGAATTTGGAGAATTTCTGGCTGTGTTTTTGACCAGTACTTTTGTGTTTTTGCAGTGGATTAAGCCAGAGACAGTATTTTTATGCACTTTATTAAATGTTAACTGTTACTTTAATCATAATGTAGATGACCTTTTGTTCTACATTTACATTGCATTTAGTCATTCAGCAGACGCTTTTATCCCAAGTTACTTACAAATGAGCAAACACACATTCTTGTTTATGAAGTGGGTAATATGGCAAAAAAACCTGCACTAACATGAGTTTTTCAGGCATGTTCACTATTTATTTTGCGTTTCTTATAAAACTTGAAAGCTCTATTTGTTCTGTAATTACACCATTTGAACTCCTCTCCAGGAATTTCAATTAGTCATGTACATTTTTAAAAGGGAAAACTAATAACCTCCATTTTTTTTTTTGTCAGAACAGACACTAGAGACCAGTATTGTTAAAAGGTTAAAGTTCTCCATTGCAGTGCTAAATTTCTGTCAGCTGGAGTCTAAAAGGATTCCGAGCTGCAAACACCCCACCCCAACCTCCCTTTTTTAGGTTGCTTCAGATTTTATAATAACAATCATCAAGGCATCTAGTTCCAGAGACAGAAAAACCACCCTTAAAGCAATCTTTTATTATTATTTTACTTCCATCATCATTCAGGGATAGTAGCTACAGTGTCTTGGGCTGTAAAGTTCTCAGTAATACTGTACACAGTGGATACAGAAACATTAATATTTTGGAGTTGAAATCTTTACATTGCCCATACTTTATAAATAGACCACACCAGGTGCCACCTCTGTCAGCTAAGAACAGACTGTACAGGGTCACTGTACTGAATGTCGCAACATAAAAGCATGGACCCAACCTCCATTGTATCAATAGTTCAGGCTGGTGGTGGTGTAATGATGTGGGGAATGTTTTAGTACCAATTATAAAACGGTTAGTTCAGGTCCTTAAATTTGATTGAGTAACTTGTTTAGCCGTGAAATTATTCTCAATAACCCACACGTCTGACCGCTTCATTCATTCATTCATTCATTCATTATCTTCCACTTATTCCTTTATGAGGATCACGGGGGTTTCCCCATGCCCATCCAGGGGAGTACGTCTCAGTCGCTTGGCAGATACACCCTGGACAGGGTGCCAATCCATCGCTGGGTACACACTTACTCACACGGTCACACACTATACGGGGCAATTTAGAGCATTCAATTAACCTTCTTGTTTTTGGAATGTGGGATGAAACCGGAGGGCCTGGAGGAAACCCACGCTTAGCTAACCACTAAGCCACCGTGCAGCCCCCTCTGACCGTTTCATATTCTTATAAATGCTGTTTCCTAAAGTTTTTAATAAACTGTGTTCTGTAATTTGGCCACTAGATGGCAGTATTTGGGTCGGGGTTAATATAAAAAAAAGACTGGGTTATGTCGTGGAAGACAAGTTTATTAGCATTTATAATTTAGTATCGTAGTGTGTTGGTGAAAGTTTTATTTAAGCAATAAGCCACTCGAGGTTGTAAATTATTGTGAATTAACCACAGGAAAGAGGTTGAGAGGCGCCTCTTTCTGGTGGTTTATTCACAAGGCCCTCTCATGCCTTATTGCTTTATTAATTATGTTTAAATGCCACAGACTACTTGAGTATTGTTGCTGATCATTTTCATCCCTTTTAGACCACAGTGTGTGTATGTGTGTGTGTAAGGAAGAGTGTAACTTCTCAAAATACACCTCTTCCACAGACACTCGCTATTAAAAAAAACTGGAAAAAAAAAAAACGGCCAAATTGATTAATGCCCAGGGTTGATAGTACTGCAATTTAGCCAAACTAATGATTTGTGTTCTCTCATTTGTAAGTCGCCTCGGATAAAAGCATCTGCTAAATGTTAATGTACTGTACATCTGATGGTTGCAAAAAATCACAAACCTGATGAGGGGATGTTTTGTGTAATGCACTTTATTTTTGTTGTACACTGCTCAAAAAAATTAAGAGAACACTAAAATAACACATCCTAGATCTCAATGAATAAAATATTTCACTTGAAAATCTTTGTTTAGTAGATATTGGAATGTGTGAGAACAAAGTAACAAAAATGATCAAAATGTAAATCAAAATTATTATCCCATGGAGGTCTGGATTTGGAATCATACTCAAAATAAATATTACTTTCATTTATTTAAATGTTGGCTTATTTTTAGGCTTTTGCTACATCATTGTACTAAACTTAAAGTGACTTTATATCTCACAAACTTCCACAATTCTAAAAAGATTATAACAGTATTTTTATACCTCAGCACGAAAACAAATTTCTACCACTTTTTTATGTGAAATAAGCTGCTTACAGATTTCTGTTATGTTGAGGGAATGCCTGAAGTTAACTCCTCACCAGTATAATTTATTAAATACATATGATACACTGACATTCCTATGTAAATTCTCTGATTAATGATTGAGATCTTAAGTGTTCGATTTCAGTGTATTTGAGGGGAGTTAATGATTCAAATAAATATTCATGTAGGCTAATAACAGCAGTTTGGAAGTTTGAGACACTATCGTGTCACTATCAAGTCTCTTTGGTGTGTCCAGCCTGGTCTGGAAAGTACAGGAACATTCAGCTGTACCTCATAATGAACAGGTTAGCTTGAGAGATTTGCTTAAAAGCATCCTCTGTTGGGCAGGCAAGGTGGAAATAATATGTGTATTATACTAAAGTGCTGGCCATTTCTTTCTTTTTTTTTTTTTTTTTTAACTTTGTTGGGAGTAATATTAGGAGTTTTTTAAAAAATATAAAATTGCTTGATTCCGTAAGACTTAGTTTAATCAGTACATGGGTACAACAATACTATGCTGCTTTCATTAAACATCTAATTGAAATTGAACACTGGCAGTGCATAGTCACATTCTGTCAGATGTGTGGAGAGTTTTTAGGGGCTAATATTCTTTTTTTGTCATTAATGCTTCTACTGTGTATTTGTCTGTTTAAATAATAAAGACAGACCTCCAGGGCAGGAGGGTAAATGGCTTTAAAGATCATGTTAAATGTCAAAAACAGATGCACTTACTCTCTAAAGCAGATTTTCACACACCCAATTACTAACACACACACTTCTATTGTTTTTCACAGGGGGATATTTCCTCTAGTTTATTTTGTTTCATTTGGCCACATACCTTTCTCTCTCTGCTCTGATACAATTACTGAGCTGTTCAAATACAGTGTGGTCTGCTATACATAATGACACAAAGCATTTTATTAAACAGGCATCTTTAATTGTTACCTGTCTGCTTCAAGATATTATGTTATCTTATTTTGAGATGCTTTTTTTCTTGTTCAGCGCAATGATTATCTCACTACTGTACAGTAACCATCTTTTTTTCATCTTAAAACAAGTCTGGCCGTTTTCCATTGACCTGCATTAACAAGGTGTCAACAAATTTCAATGCTGCAACATAATTACGTAATTTGATCATGGCCTAAATTACTACACGTGTTTCCAATAAAGTGCACAGTGATCTGTAATCTAAATATTCATAAGCTTTAAAATATTGGATAATTTTCCTTAATGAATAAATGACCACATCCATATTTTTAATTCGTTAACTAGATTTTTCATCCATTTTTATAAACACGACTACACTGTAGTGTCATCAAAACCTGTCCATTACTCAATCTGGCTGCTTTCTTTTTTTTCCTTTCCCCCCCCCCTTCCTCTTTATAACCTCTGTCTGTGGAACAGGTGTGTTTTGATAATTTTTTTTGAAGATGCTTTATCTATTGCATGTAGACCTAATAAAATATTAATAATATAATTTACCTTTTTTTATCTACTCGGCTAATGAGGAGGGGGGGGGGGGTTCAGTTCAAGCACTCATTTTGCCATGAGGGATAGGAGCCTTACTCACCACTACCACATCTATTTAACAAAGTCCCTTAAAATAAGACTTCAATAACCTATTATAATCTTTTTGTTATATATAAACTCACTCCGTAATGGGGAAATCGAATTATCCATACAAGGCCCTGTTATTACAGTGTAATAAAGTTGTTCAGCTATGAGCCATATCAGTCCCAGACCTTACTAATGATATAATTAATCCAGATGAAATCATTCACAAAATGTGAAAGCTAATGAGTTGAATGATTATATCTGATCTTAAGTGTCTTTGGAAAATAAGGTGTCAGGTGTTTATATTTAAATTAAGTTAAATTACTACATACACATTCCTAATATTGGTGTACATTTTTAATAAGTACTTAAATGTATTTCTCTGTGTGTAGAATCTACTCTAAGTTTCATGAGCGTCGTATGGCTGAACTCTCGGAAGGTGGATTGCATCATTTCGTGCTCCTCTTTCTTGTACTGGCACTTTGTGCTGACCTGGAGGATGTTGCTGGACGTGTCATTGACCTGTTGGCCTACAAATTGCCACCGGCAACAGTAGTGATGTCATGGCGAGGCCATTTAGCCTTACTTCTTGTTTATGTGGAACGTGGTGTGGATATCAGTGGAGCGGCCACATGGATCTCTGCTTCCTTCAGCAGTGTTGCTCGAGAATTCTACTTAAAGACTACAGCAATCCCAAGAAGATTAGAACTGTGGCATTTAATCTCTGCTTATTTGGAAGGTGCGGGGCAGGTGTGGCAGAGCAGCAGCACTTTGTGTCTGTCTGAAGAGAAGCTGATCAACGAAGGATTTGCTATGCTGCTGCCTGCATGTGGCGCCAAAGAGCTCGAGCGTGCACTTGACTTTCTTGACTTGGCTTTAATTCAGCTGAGGTAAGTGTAACTTTAATGATTTAAACTCTGGATGCATAGATTTACCTTTTTTTATTAGACACACTGACAAAACTTTTGGATAAAGTTAATTAGATTTAAAATAATCAAAAGCTTTTGATAGCTTAGATATACAGTGGAATTAACAAGGCATATGTATTCAGTGAACTATTAGAGTTTTTAAGCTGTACATTTAAATTTTTAAGTGGGAGAACTTGCACAGTCGCAGGTTGTTACTTCTTTTCCTTACTGTACGTTTGTGCGTGGTGGTCCTTAAAGCACGGACTCTGCAGTCCACTCTTTGTGAATTTTCCCTACATTTTTTTTATGGATGTTGTTTCACAGTCCTCTCCAGGGCACGGTTGTGCCTATTGCTTGTACACTTTTTTTAAACCACATTCTGTTCTTACCTTTTCCTCTCTATTATTGTGTTTGGACACAGAGCTCTCTGAACAGCCAGCCTCTTTAGCAATGACCTTTTGTGTCTTGCCCTCCTTGTGCAATGTATCAATGGTAATCTTTTTGGACATTTGTCAAATCAGCAGTCATTCTGTAGCCGATAGAACTACACTTAAATACCATTTAATGACCTTTGCAGGCGTTTTACGTTAATTAGCTGATTATAGTGTGCCACCAGGTGTCTTCAATATTGAACCTTTTTCCAATGTTCAAATTTTTTGAGATACTGAAGTTGGGACTTTCATTAGTTGTCAGGTATAATCATGAAAATTAAAAGTAGTAAACATTTAAAATATATCAGTCTGTTTGCAGTGAATGAATGATATACTAGTTTCACTTTTTGAATAGGATTACTGAAAAATCTAATTTTTCGTGATATTCAAATTTTATGACCAGCACATTGCTAGAACTTCTTAATTTCTCTAAATCCTGTTTTAGTGTTTGTTTGCTGTAATTAGGCTCAAAACAAAACAACAAAAACTCTAGAATTCACTCAGAAAAGTGCAATAAAATTTATTATACTGCAGGTCGTATTTTTTTATTTTTTTTTTCTCTTTATAAAACACTCAAACAAAAATTTTTTAAGAACAGACAGTCTAGATTTAACCAGCATAAAAAAGTAACATGGAAAAAAACTAGGCCTGGTTAACCTAAAATATTTTGCAGTAAAACCTTAACTAACATGATGGGGTAAGGAATTGGCATGTGGCAGCTGGCTGTATTACTAGGACATATTTCATTAACGAATATTTCATCAAAATGAACATGTGTAACAATTCGATTGATTATGGGACCGTCACCTTTTCTGAGTTAACTTTGCTACTCTGACACTTCTTATGATCTAATGAAACCAGTCTTTTTTTTTTTTTAAACCAACACCTCAGTGCTGTACAATGCCACTGTCATTATTTTTGTCATTCATCTTCCTACCTCCAGACTTTGCACTGATTATGCAAGAGGTGTAATTACCATAATGCTTGTTTGGCTGTAGATTTAGATAACATGATCCATATTAGAAAACAAATTCATATTTTCCATCTTAAACCTCATTACTTTACTTTCAGGCCTCAAAAATAAGATTTTTCCAAAATCTTAGTCTACCGTTTTACAAAAAATGTACAAGGGGAAGTTACAATTTGTATTTAGTATTCGTAAGCAGGCCTGATTATTGCTTAGTTGGTCTTAATCCTTGCATTTCTTCCCTGTTGCTTGCAATCAGAATTTTAGTCCTTTGGCCGTGCAGTATCTAACTGCTCTCTCACCTTAACAGGGATTTGAACCCAGTCTTAAGCACTAATTGCAGCACCACTTTGTAACCTTAAAAAGATTAAACTAAAAGAAGAACTAACATTATTCTTGTTAACACTTTAACAAGTTTTATTTCTCACTTTCTCTCTCTCAATATTTAATTTTATTTCATTTGCGACGAGTGTAAAATTTGTATTTCCCAAAGTTGGGAAATTTAACAAAACAAAGACAAAACTACAAAAAATGAACAAGATTTTAAAACAAGCTCTCTCTCTCTCTCTCTCTCTCTCTCACTCTCTCACACACATACACACAAGGGATGGACTGTGTAAGAGGACGATTGTTGGTGGGAAAGTTTTTTAGTAGTTTTATTATGTGATTGGCTCCTTTAGCTTTTATTAATTAAGCCGATGATTTCAGCAGCTCAATTTGCCTACAACATTATTAATGTTAATATTTAATTACATGTTAATAGTCCCAATGTAAAAGATTTAATTATAACCACAGTGGTGTTAGAGAGTGAGCTATCTTAACTGGGTCAGCATGATGAGGTTCATATGAATCACTAAGCGTTAATAAAGTCATAAAGTCAATTTTAAATCTTTATTTTAAATCTTTATCTTTCCATCAATGAATTTCACATATATATTTCATATATATATATTTTTAGATCTGCTCCAAAATACAATTATTACATACAACATATAAAAAAAAAAACACACTAGAGTATAGTACTATTTCTTTTTTTTAACATTTCACATGCATCATGCACTACGTGGGTTTTCTCTGTGTTTTCCGGGTTTCATCCCACAGTCTAAAAACATGGATTCCAGGTAAATTAAATGCTCTAAATTGCCCTGTATCTGCAATTTGTGTGTGGATGTGAATGAATGTGTGCCCAGTGATCGATTGGCGCACTCGTCCTAAATGTATCTGCCCAGCGCCCGAGATGTTCTCCCCTGGATTACCATAAGGAACCCCACCGCAACCCTAGTAGAGGAATAAGCGACAGATAATGGATGGATGCATCATGCACAGCTCATTTTAAACAGCAAAGCAGTGGCAAGAGGAAAGCATTTTAGCCTCACAACAACGTCTTGTATTCCCCAACCATTTAGGGTCAACAATGTTTTGGTGTCCGCATGTCCTGTCTGTGCCCTTGTGGGTTTCTCCCCAGGACACGTTCCAAAGACATCCATATAGAAAAATTTACAATACAAAATTGTTTTGCTCCGTAGCATTGCATCTCATGTAATTGTTCTTGAAGTGCAGTAGCCTTTGAAGCTATATAGATATTAAACATCTATAAAAAAAAAACCATTTAAGTACTATACACGTCTCTCAATCAACAATTAAATACTGTCCATTTAAAACATTCAAATCTGGATAAAACACAGAAACAGTGAAAGCAAGACAGCACAAGAAACGCCTCCAGACAAAAACTAAAATACTTCTGCCACTCTCCAGCACTGGTGCATTCAGACAATGTTGATGAGAACTCCCTGATCTGATCTCCACTCCATTATGGGCAGCAAGTTGGAGCCTGTGGTGCAGCTCAATACTTAAAAATAACTCTCTTGTGGTAGTGTGCTCGTGTTTTAACCATCGAGAGAATCAGTTACACACAGATTCCAGAGGTGTGTTAGAGAAAAAACATCTAACACTACTGACTTTAGCGTTTCCATAAGGAACATCTTTCCTCCATCTTATAGAACACTTTCCTGTTGACAGCACCTTATACTACCAGGCAGTTTGTAAACTATTTTCCAAATTCATATATATCAGAAGAAATGTATTTATTTAAACATTATCATTTTTAGCCCACGTTTGAAAGGCAATATTGTAAACTAACAACATTAGATAAATATATCTAGATAGATATCTAATATATATATATATATATAAAACTTTATAATCATTCCTTTTAGGAGTATTTATACTACGTTAAATTTGCAGCTTTGTGTGCTTAGATACAGTACTGCTGCAGTGGTGTGTGTGTCTGTGCAGTTGTATCTGCCCATACTCTGGAAAGGATTAAAAATGGGTCTCAGGTGGTGTGGATGTGTGCATGCCTGTGATGATGGAACTTAGAAGGGATTTAAAAGTCTAGGGGTATTAAGTGCAGGGGGTGCTTTACAGGTGTCAATGGTTAACAAGTTTTCTAGAATCGATTGACTGGACTTTATTTTACTCAAAATTAAGTTACGGTGTTATACATAAATAACTACACATTTTTAGGTAAAACCTGGTGTGAAGCAGAGCTCATTATCGACTACTGCAACTCCCTACTGTTTGGCCTCCCCGATAAATCCCTCCATAAACTACAGATGGTCCAGAACTCAGCCACCCGCGTGATCACACAGATCTCATCCTCTGCCTGCAGCACTCCTAGTCCTGCAACAGCTTCACTGGCTACCAGTCAAATCCCGCATCATCTTCAAAATTCTCCTCCACACGTTTAAAGCAATCCACAATCTCGCCCCTCCATACCGAACTAACCTCCTGAACATCTTTACCCCCTCCCGCTCTTTAAGGTCGGCCTCCTCCCTCCAAATTTCAATACCCTCTGCCCGCCTCACTACCATGGGGAGCAGGGCTTTCAGCCGTTCTGTCCCGCACCTCTGGAATTCACTACCACATGGATTATGTAACACCACCTCCCTCTCTCTGTTTAAGACTGGCCTTTAAACCACATCTTGTTAAATTAACTGTTCACTCTCTTTGCTATAATTTTATCTCTGTATTTTAAATTCACCACTATATTGTATCCTTCACTTTGCTTTTCCCGATTGTAAATGTAACAATTATGTAGGTTACTGTACAGTGTCCCAAAAGGTGTTTACAAATAAAATGTATTATTATTATTATCATTACAACAGAGCACACTGCTTCCCTGTAGCATGACAATGATTTTAAGGTCTTAAAAGCTTTCATACATTGATAAAACTTAAAATCTATTACATTTTTTTATTTGACCAGTCGACAGAATGTCCTTACCACATCAGAGTATACTGCTTGTGCAACTTGGTTCTTTCTACTGATGTATACTGTGTCCCAGAATAAAATTCACCAGTTTGACACTTGATACTCTGTTTTTTGACGTACTTAAAACCAAGGATAAAAACCCATGGTGAAAACATCACATTAAGATCTTTTAAAATAACACTAAAAATGATAAAAACTGACATCACCTTTAAAAAGGTGTGAAACACGATTTCTCTCTGGTGACAAAAAAGACACTGGTCTATAATAGCTGGGTTTAAAACATAAATAAGTGTTTACAGGGATAATACCATGCCGGATTCTCCACTGGAGGTTCCCCACTCGCTCACTTAACGGTGGTTTGTAAAAAGCTCTCCACTTTGGTCTTACCTCACAACCAATGCTGAATGCCTCTCTTCAGGATGTGTCCATTCTTTTCTCAAGCTTTTTCTTGTTGAGAACTAAAACACCTGCTCCGTAGAGGAGTGGGAGAAAGAGAGAGATGATTTTACTTTTAGTTAAAAGGCTGGAGTTGGGAATCATTTCTCTGCTGAATGGGATTAAAGGTACTTTAGCTGCTATGGTTCGATAATGCTAATTGTTGAATAAGAACAGAAGACTAGAAAAAGATATAATGTAATATCTCCACATACATTATGGAGGTCATCTTTCATCGGGAGAGAGATTTTCAGCCCCTTTAGGATCCCTGAAGGGGTAAAGATGACTTCCATAATGCATGCGGAGTTTCTTAAACTTCCTGCCATGGTTCAAGAAGATGAACCTTACATTCCGCAGGAAGATCATTTTCATGCATGATAATGCACCGTCTCATGCTGCAAAAAACACATCGCATCTCTGGCTGCTATGGGCATAAAAGGGGACAAACTTATGGTGTGGTGTCCATGCTCCCCTGACCTCAACCCCATTGAGAGCCTCTGGAGCATCATCAAAAGGAGTGTCTATGATGGCGGGAGGCAGTTCCCATCTAAGCAACAGCTCTGGGAGGGGATTCTGCCCTTGTGCAAACCAATTGAAGCAGATAGCATCCAAAACCTGACAAATTCAATGAACGAGAGAGTTCAGAAGCTCCTTTCGAACAAGGGGTCCTATGTGCAAATGTAACATCACCTAGAATAAAGTTTTGAC
>JAOUQT010013965.1:0-12058 GCA_025769995.1 Xyliphius kryptos | reverse complement strand
AAAATACTGCTCTTTAACTCCTGTTAGGATACATTCACATAGGACTACATAGTGACCTTGACATTTAGGAAATTGTGAGTTGTTCTCTAATTTTGATCTCCAGTGTATATATTCATCCATCCATCCATTATCTTCCGCTTATTCCTCTACTAGGGTCGCGGTGGGGTTCCCCATGCCCATGCAGGGGAGCACATCTCGAGCGCTGGGCAGACATACCCAGGACAGGGTGCCAATCCATCGCTGGGCACACAACTACTCACACAAACACACACTATACAGGGCAATTAAAAGCATTCAATTTACCTGAAATCCATGTTTTGGACTTTGGGAGGAAACGGAATAACCCGGAGAAAACCCATGCGGACACAGGAAGAACATGGAAACTCCACCCAGATTCGAACCGGGAACCAGCGCTGAGAGACGAACTGGCCTCCCCTTTATAAATATAAATAATTACTTGGTAATTCTGCTCAGTAATAGATTTGCACCCCTGTCCTGGGTGTAACTGCCCAGCGCCTGAAACGTTCTGCCCTGGATGGACATGGGGAACCCCTCCGCTCCCTCGTAGAGGATTTAGCAGAAGATAATAAATGAATTAATAAACAGTTCCGAATGCTCTGTCTGCTACTGTTTCCCTCGGTCACGCCACTTGCAGAGGGCAGTGTCAGCATAATCACGTCCTCTGATTGGAGAGTACTTTCGACGAGCAGAAATTTTCAGCCAATTAAAACTTATTACAGAAATACAACTTGACATTCAGCATTGGATTCGATGGCAAAAGAAAAGGACTTCTTCATGGAACTGTTTTCATTTTGTTTGTTTTTTTTAAGAAAAAAAAAGAGAGAATGGATTTTGTACAAATTATCAGGTTTCAATCAGGATTTTTAGTTAGACATTTTTTTTCCCAAAAGGGTCATTTTTTGAGGTGATTATCTAAAATGGAAAAATTTAAGATGTTCTACTGTTTAATAATATGCCAGTTAAAATCTGTGTACTAGTTCATTACTCAGGCGGTGTTTTGCTTGTCTGGCTGTGATTTGTCTTACTTTGCCTCAACACACCCTGCACTTTTGTTTGTCAACGAATGTAAATAAGATGCACGCTTCACCTGCAGTAGAACAACAGCCAGTGTTGCTCTAGTGTTACTTTTTATGCCCCATATCAGAATGTCTACAGTATAATCAAATCTTATAAATATAGTATGTTTTATTTTATGTGTTAATTTCTGTATTTTTTGTGCCCAGTGATGACCTCCTGCTTTGGGTGTATCTGGCGAGTACCTGAAATGGTTTACCATGGATGGCATGGGGAACCCCCTCACTCCATAGTACAGTGTTTGGCGAAAAAGAGAATGAGATTACACAGTTTTCAAATGACACCGAGGCAAAAAAAAATGTTGCAAAAATGGAATGGAAAGGAATGGAAAGTTTTAAAAATCAAGAAAATAAAGTTAACCACAGACATTAACATGGTGTAACATTGAAGAAAACAGACGATTCGTAGCAAAAATATAGTCTGATAATCCCTTTTGGTCTCTTTTCAAATCTGTATTTTAGAAAAGAACACCTGGTTAAAAACATATACAGACATTTTGACCTCAGTTTACACAGGCTTTTTTTTTTGGTTACACAAAACAGTGTTATAAGAAAGTCAGGGTGCTTTGTAAATATGACGTGACCCAAGGTGTCACCAAATGTTATTAAAATTGAATTAAATCAGCATTTAAATAAATAGAATAAAAAAAGTAGAACAAAAACAAAAATTTCTTAAACAATCTTAAACTTGTAGTAAGATAATTATCATGTAATTTGACTGATAAATTAAATTTATGTAAAATTAACCAAAATCCAGATTTTATAATATTGGATTCATAAGTATGTTACATTCAACTTCTGCTCTGTTATATAACAAGATTAAAATAGTAAACTTTATATTGATAAGAGTATCGAAACAGGTAACAGAACAGTGACTTCTCACCTTTTTGTAATATAGTGATGATATAAAACATCGTTATAGCATAAAAAAATTAACAAAACAAAAAAAGTATTAAGAATTTCTAACATCCACCATGAAAAGAATATTATCTCATTTATTTTAAAAAATATATCTAAATATCTATCTGAATGTAACTAAATAGGATGATAACTAATATAAACCTGCATTAACGTGCATCAGGTTATCCAGTGGTTTCAGCTCAATTAAAATCTATTTTAGTCTTAATGTAATATTATTTGATTAATAATTTGAAGAAAACTGAGCAATAGTTACATACAAACCGCCAATAATATAGTTAAATGTTAATTAAAAGTGCATTTAGTAAATATGGAACCAGGTAAGGAACTTCAGTAGCATCAAACACTGCACTACAAACTACAACTAATAAAGGACTTAAAACCAGACTCCAGCAACATTCTGCTCAAACAAAATTGCACTTATTATAAAATAGATTCTAAATTCAGGTTTCAAATTTTGGGGCTCTAAATATTTTTTTTGACATAAGAGTATATAATCCTATTAAGGTTAATAGTTTTGTTTAAAAATATGGGGCACATAATCTGTTTAGTTAACATTTTTCTCCTGACAGAATGCTAATGACATTAACTGCTGCTTATTTTTATGTACAAGAAAATTCAAAAGTGTAATTAGTTTAGAATAGCGGTGTAACAAATTATATCACTAGTACAACAGTTAAAACAAAAGCAAGGAAGTAAGCAGGAATCTGAACCAAACGGTTATGGTTTGTGAAATTCACCATGTATTAAACAGTTCAAATATAATTCTAGATCCAAAGTTGGAACTTATTCAAGTGTGATTTAGTTTCAGAAGTAAGTGGTAATAAAGTTATTTAATAAAAATGTATGTTTTGTTAGGAAAATGTATTTGAGCACGAATGTAGGAATGGTGCATCATCCACACCACATCTCATTAAACATTATCAGATGGAAATTACTGTTTTGGTTATTCGGTGTCGGACACTGAGGCAATAAAACCCCATGATGAGGATGGACTAGGTCTAAAAACAAAGAGCCGGTCGAGTTTCATCTAACTGGTAAGTGAAAAAACTGTGTTATGTAAATTACATACCCTGTTCATTTACCTATGACGTTTAATTTATTGTCATTACGGTTTCTGTGAATATTAAAGCAAAGCAAGTCATTTAATTCTACACAGAAATCTAGGTATTGAAACAAGAGTAAATAAGCTCAATAACAACCAAGAGTCAACCTGAGGTAATGAGCAGTAGAGCTGTAAGAGCTAAAACTTATATACTAATACATTATGTAAAGCTTATATGTTTAAATTATACGTTTTACAGAAATCCACACATACGTGTATATAAACCTTTGGGTGGAAAAAAAAAGTTATATATGTGCTTTTTCTGTTCTCTTCCAGACTCAACATGATGAATATCCATCTTTTATTTTATCTGTGCATCACAGGTAAGTCGTTTCACATAATTCTGTAGCAACAGCATATGTTTTATACATGAAGTGTTTTGTTCCATTAAATAAATGCTGGATGTATAAAAGTCTGTGGAACTATTTTTGCTTAGTAGAAAAATTTAAGTAAAGGTAAACCTATCATCTGTCATTCATTCATTATCTTCCACTTAATCCTTTACTGGGGTCACGATGGGGTTCCCCATTCCCATCCAGGAGAGAACGTTTTAGGAGCTGGGCAGATACACCCAGGATAAGGAGCCAATTTATCACGACATGGGCACACACAAACATACACTATATGGGGTTATTTAGAGCATTCAATTTACCTTGAGGGTGGCACGGTGGCTTAGTGGTTAGCACCTTCACCTCCTGGCGCTGGGGGTTCCCAGTTCGAATCCTTATCTGGGACGAGTTTCCATGTTCTCCCCGTGGGTTTTCTCCGGGTTCACTGATTTCCTCCCACAGTCCAAATGCATGGATTCCAGTTGAATTGAATGCTCTAAATTGCCCTGTATAGTGTGTGGATGTGTGAGTGATTGTGTGCCCAGCAATAGATTGGCGCCCTGTCCTTGGTGTATTTGTCCAGCGCCAGAGATGTTCTCCCCTAGATGGGCATAGGAAACCCCACCGCGACACAAGTAGAATAATAAGTGGAAGATAATAAATGAACGAACGAATGAATGACTGAATTTACCTTTGATTCATGTTTTTTGAATGTGGGAGGAAAACAGAGAACCCAAAGGAAATACACACAGACACGGGGAGAACATGGAAACTCCACCCAGATTGGGATTCAAACCAGGAATCCCCAGTGCTGAGAGGCAAACATACTAAGCCACTGTGCCACCCCTGATCTGTCATTTCTGTTATAATAATATATATTCTCTAAGGTTTCCTGCTTCTGTTGCTGTGTAAATTTTGGTTGTCAAATTCAAATTTGGTTTATTTGCAAGGTCAATTATTCAAAGTTTGATGAGCCTCTAATTTCACCTGAACTGACACTGATGAGATGTCATACATATGTATGTCTGTATGGACATGCATATGCATACACACACACACACACACACACACACACACACACACACACACACAGAGAGAGAGAGAGAGAGTTTTTTTACTTTTTAACATCGCTTTATTTTAAAAAAGGCTAAATTTTAAAGGGTATCAAAAAGAGACCTTTTAACAACCATTGAAGAATTAAACAATCACCACAGATTGGGAGAGAGAGAATGTTACAATCTGTTCAGTTTCAGTTAGTGTATTGCTCAATAGTCAGAAATTAACAGCACCAATCTTACAGTATGAACACGGGAAAAGCCTGACATAAGGTGGTAAAAAAATAAAATAAAATGATATGGTATGGTATCTGTCTGGTACCAATTACCATGCCACAGTCAAAATTACTGAGCTCAAGTTAATTACTGTGATGGTTAATATGAACATTTCTTGAAACTGCATGATTTTAGAAACTGCACTGCTACAACATACTTGACAGAATAGATAATTGAATAAATTAGATTTTCTTGATACAGCACTCTATGAGTGTGCATAATGACCTGCTCTACATACTGTATATGTACCCACATACACTGCAAACTCATGTCTGATTTAAAAGGAGTTATATTTACAAACCGGATTCCAAAACAGTTGGGACACTAAACAAAGTGTGAATAAAAACTGAATGCAATGATTTGGAGTTGCCAACATCTAATATTTTATTCAGAATAGAACACAAATCACAGATCAAAGGTTCAACCTGAGAGAATGTATTAGTTTAAGGGAAAATTAGGTTGTTTTTAAAATTTTATGGTGTCAACAAATCCCAAAAAGGTTTGGACAAGACCATGTTTACCACTGTGTGGCTTCCCCCTTCTTCTTACAACACTCAACAGACATTTGGGGACAGATGAGACCAGCTTCTCAAGTTCCCATGCCTAATACAGGCCTCTAACTGTTCAATCGTCTTGGGCCTTCTTTGTTGCACCTTCCTTTTTATGATGCGCTAAATGTTCTCTATAGGTGAAAAATGTGGACTGCAGGCTGGCCATTTCAGTACCCAGATCCTTCTCGACGTAGCCATGATGTGATTGCTGCAGAATGTGGTCTGGCATTATCTTGTTGAAAAATACAGAAAGAGATGACGTTCTAGAACCTGAACATAGTTCTCTGCATTAATGGTGCCTTTCCAGAAATGCATGCTGCCCATGCCACAAGCACTCATGCAACCCCACACCATCAGTGATGCAGGCTTCTTAACAGAACGTTGATAACAATTTGGGTTATCTTTGTCCTCTCTGGTCCAGATGACATGACGTCAGAGTTCCATAAAGAACTTCAAATAGTGACTCATCTGATCACAGAACAGTCTTCCATTTTGCCATGCTTCATTTTCAAAAGACCCCTGGTCCTGTGCAAACGTCTGAGCTTATGGAGCTTGCTTAGAAATGGCTTCCTCTTTGCACTGTAGAGTTTCAGCTGGCAACGGCGGATGGCACAGTGGATTGTGTTCACTGACAATGCTTTCTGAAAGTATTCCTGAGACCATTCTGTTATTTTCTTGACAGTGGAATTCCTGTTTGAGGTGCAGTTACGTTTAGTGGCCTGGGGATCACGAGCATCCAATAGAGTTTTACAGCCCTTACGCACAGCAATGAGTCTTTTGATGATGTTATGCACGGTTGATGGTGATAACTTAAAAGTCTTTGCCTTTTTACACTGGGTAACACCATTCTGGTATTGCTCCGCAAGCATGTTGGAATTGGTGGTCCTCGAAGCTCTTTTTATACCCAATCATATTGTCAGTTGACCTTATTGCTACTCATCCCAATGTTTTTGGGACTTGTTGACACTGTGAAATTTGAATCAACATATTTCTCCTTTAAAATGTTACCAAACGTTTTTGGAATCCGGTTTGTATATTAAGGACTAAGTCACCCAAACCATGGGATACACACAGCGGAGCCCCACCTCCGTTTTTCCATTTGTTTGCTAACATGGCCACCATTTTACATGACACAACTATTGCTTCAGTGTTACACAAATTCCTGCATCAGAAACTGTTTCATTCTATGAGTCAAATATTATGAAAAATGACATTGACGAAACTTTTGCTCTCGAACTTTGTAACCAGGCTGTAACCTTTGTCTGTTAACATTGGTAAGACAAGGAGACAAATAAACAGAAGTGAACTCATCGATTGCTTGTAGGACAGAAATTTAACATTTAAAAACCTGAAAAAAGAACTTCTGACAGACTGCCAGACTACAGCATTGAAAATAAAGTGTATTAATGATTGATGTGAAAATCACTTTATATTAAATGCTTTGGAGTTCTCAGCATCTATGTTTCATTAAAAGAATGTTTTGGTTCTAAAAAAGTTTTTTGCTAGCTTGTCTTTTGTGTCACAATCACCGTTATCTGATTAGGAGATCGAAACATGCTGGAAAGCACTTTCTTTAACTTCTATTTAATTTACAAAGGCTCACAAATTTACCTCGCATCTGCTGTTCGAATTAAAGTTTTGTTTTAAAACAAATGATAATGGTGTGCGATATATTTTTGCAGCAATTCTACCTTTTTTGATAGACCTTTTGGTAATTATTAATATGCGTGCAACAACAAAGAAAAATCACTTTCCAAAATTAAAGACTACTATACTAAAATATTTTTTTGAAGTTTTTTTTTTGACAGAATGTGACTAAAAGGAAAGCTTTTCAGTATAATGAATTCATATTTTGCATTATTTCATAAAGTCAGAAATAAAGACAAAAAAGAAAAAGCAGGGAGACCATGTAAACGTATCACATCTCAACCATACTGTCCACTAAATTAGAATTGTTGCCATAGCTTCAACTATGGTTTTACATTAAAAAAAAACATGGATTTTCAGCAAATCAATAATGAGCCATCAACCGACTATTGAGTATACAGCACTATAGACATTAAACAGCAAGACATTTAAGGAAGTAGCAGCTATAGAGAATGTACTGATAAAAGCTTTGCTGTAGATAAAAAACATCATTTTATCTGACCACAGTGTGCCTCTTTCCCACAAATTACATAACATTGTTCATTATGGGTTCATTATAAGCTTGGTGTAGTCTTCTGTGATGCACTAGACCATAGCTGAAGCTGAAACAAACAAGGAATTACACAGGAAGTCCGATCATTAAAATAAAATAAGGCAGTGTTTTGCTTTTTAAATCTCACAGTAGCTGACACTATGACAGAGACAAAATTTATTGTTTAATCACTTCAAATAATAGAAATTGGTATGGTCAATTTATTAGCATGTATATACTGTAATGGCGGCACGGTGGCTTAGTGGTTAGCATGTTCGCCTCTCAGCGCTGGGGATTCCCGGTTCGAATTCCTATCTGGGTGGAGTTTTCATGTTCTCCCCGTGTCTGTGTGGGTTTCCTCCGGGAGCTCCGGTTTCCTCCCACATTCCAAAAACATGGATGCAAGGTAAATTGACTATTCTAAATTGCCCGGTATGTGTGTGTATGCCCAGCCGTGTAACTGGACACAGTTGCACACCGGTCCCAAGCCCGGATAAATGGAGAGGGGTTGAGAAAGCACTATACTTGCCAAAATACTTCGTGAATCACGATTCATGAAGTGACCGAGAGTCGGCTACGACTGATCGGGATAAATCATCATCATCATCATCATCATTCTTTTCCAAAGCAATTTTTGTTTTTATTTTTCTTTCATCTCTTACTCATTATATGTGCTTTCCATTTAATGCAATATTTTAATGGCTTTTAAGACTCTGTAAAGCACTTGCTTCTGTATGAAAGGTGCTCTATAAATAAACTTGCCATGACTCACAGTTAGGATTGATGTGCAATGGCAGTACTTACCTTCAATAAAGAATACTGACAGCTGGCGATAACTAGGCAGAACTGGAAGACCCAAATGTCCCTGAAGAAGCCCTGCAGAAGCAGCAGGAAGCCGAGGAAAGCAACTAGACTGGCCAACACCACCGCAAACACATTCTCACCAACACGGCGGTTCCTGCAAAACACGCCACAGTCGGAATAAATTCCACATTTTTAAAATTACTTTGGTACCTGGTGTCCAAAGTCCCACCGCATATTTTTCTTTGGACTGCAAACCAATGCATGCGATGTGTAACTAAATAACCTACACTGTGCATTAGCATTATATATTACTGATTCATATTTAAAACTTTTTTCTGCTGGTAAAACTTGTTAATCTATTAAACTTATACAATAATTGTTATTAAAAATTACATAATGAGACCATTTTTAAATATAAATGCAAATTGTTGTCAATACTAAATCATTCCTAACTCTCACCTATCCAGCAGGGCGAGTAGTGCCAGTCGGTCATAACGCACTCTGAGCCATTTTCGTGGTAGAACCCAAAACTTGTAGTACTGTTTGGGTTTGGATTTCTCCTCGATCATCAGAGTGTTCTCATGAGACTCATGCAGTGACTCGTGATCCAGGTCGAACTACGGAAGAAGAGAAAAAAAAAACATTTAAACCCCCAGTGACATGCTGAAAGTTTAAAAGAAATCTGAGGTTAGGACTGACCTCAGGCATCTCCAGGGGAACCCTGCGCACCTGCATGCCCTGAAGAACCACAGGTCTGGGCTGCAGCATGGACAACGCCGGTGCTATTTCTTGAACATCGGTGGAGGTGAAGCTGGAGGATTGCGACTGTCTCTCTCGCTCCCTGTATAACGCACATTCATAGATTACACTTTAAACCAGAAGACATCAGGTTTTAACAACTGCTAAACAACAGAAAGACACTAGCTGAGACTTACTGTACAGGGTCCTCGTAGCCTCCTCCAGCAGGCCCAAAGGTATATGATCTCTTTATGCCTGTGGAATACAGGAATTTTATTGTTTACACAAAGTATTTTACAGAGCCAACTTTTACTACACTTACAGTTGTGAAGCTTCTTAAATACATCTCTAGTAGCTTAGCACATGGAACCACATGTGGCGTTTATGTAAATTATTATAGTCAAAACTGCTCCACCTCTGAAAAACGGTAGTTTAACTCAACTAATCGGAGATATTTACATGCAAATTAAAGTGATAGGAGTACATCCTGCTGAAAGCCAACTCACTACTTCAACCCCAGTACTACATTGGTAGTACAGTTATGCGTACCAATTAAGCGTTGCGTTAAAAGTTGCTAGATATCTAAGCGGTGCGCAGAGAAGTCGTGTTATTGCCTGTATAGACAACTTTTGAGGGAAGGCCTGACCTTTTGAAATTGGATGGCATCCATCCCTCACGGGAAGGTGCTGTGCTCATGTTGCATAAGGAGTAGTCACCCACAATAACTAGGTCCTATCTCAGCTTCTCCACTTGGCTATATTTATGTTCATAAACCATGTCTTAATGGACAGTTAATTAGTTAATAAACTTAGTTTAAGCAAAAATCCTTTGAAGCTCTCCTACTCAACATAAACACTTCATAGTCATACAATTTAATGCAACTTATTACCACATACCGGCCTCCAGGGCTGTATACAGTTTATATTAATGAATTTGGTGAATTTCTCTCCAATTTAGTAGTTTCAAAATAAGGCATTAAAAGTTGGTGATTTTAATGTTCACTATTAAAACACAAGACTCGTTTAAATTAGTTTTTGACTCATGGTGTTATTTAAGAGTGTGGTTGGTCCAACACATCGCTGTACACATACATTAGACTTAATTTTATCACACGACATTAACACTAATAACATAACTGTTGTTCTACACAGTGAGGTCATCTCTGATATCTTCCATAGCTACCGATCGTAGCTCAGTGGTTAGGGCATTGGACTATCAAGCAGAAGGTTGAGGGTTCAAATCCCAGGTCTACTGAAGTTACCAATGTGGGTCCTTGAGCAAGACCCTTAACCCTCATTGCTCCAGGGTGCTGCATCAACACCGTGTTCTGACCCCAACCAAGTTGGGACACCTGTAAGTCGCTTTGGATAAAAGCGTCGGCTAAAAAACCAAATGTAAACATGCCGTGCTGCCCATGAATCCAGATTAAAAGTCGTAAATGATTGTAATTTCTCTTTTTTTCTCGTATAAGCAAAAAAAAAAAAAAAAAACGTATTGTGTAATTTAGCCTTCTTAATGTTCATTAACAAATCACGCAGAGACTGTAACAGCTTCCCGGTGAAGTAAATATTTCATGAGGCCCTAAAATCTGTGGCTGTTGGCTCTTCATTGGTGTCTGTGTAGCTGGGTAATGTTCATTTGCGCAAGTACTGCTAAGGGACAGATCACAGAGACGAAATCATCTGCATCCTGTCAGAAACATTCGCCAGAACGTGCTCTCCAACGCCGGATTGTTCCTTACACGCACACGCTGCGTGGGCTACACGCATATGCACTCGGCTAAAAGCATACGTACTGATGCAATACAACACGACTTGGTATCTACCTCCAAACTCTGTACCTTTAATGAACTTTACTTAACGGCTTAATGGAATCACTCGACAACCGCCATGGAGAAACACTTCCTCCGGCCACTTCAAAGCGGCTGAGAAGGCTGTACAGCTGCGGAAGTGGAGTATTAGACACGGCTTAAGTGGCGTTCCATGGCAGGCAGGCGCTGGCTGTGTTTATTGTAGCTTAATCTGCAGTGTCGGTTCATAAGCACAGAGAGAGCTCCTAAGCTCCGTGATCGATGCATGCGGGGTCCCTGATGTGAGCTTTCATGGCGTACATGAAGCAAACGCAAAAGAAGGAAGTAAGAGAGTCACTCACATCTGATTCTATTCATCAGCCAATTAGAAAAGCTTTCATGCAACCTGGACTGCCTTTAGAAGCTGCTGTCGGCCCGAAGGGGACTGTGTCATTTTGTGGGATGAGGACAATTTGGATCATATCTGGACTTTGAGAACATCCATCCATCCATCCATGGACCTCCACAGGGGCAACCTTCCCCACCTGCCGCCCTTTCCATTGGGCTGGACCCATTCGTCCATCCGTCCATCCAACCATCCATCCATCCATCCGTCCGTCCATCCAACCATCCGTCCATCCATCCGTCCATCCATCCATCCATCCGTCCGTCCATCCATCCATCCGTCCATCCATCCATCCGTCCATCCACCCTTCCGTCCATCCATCCAACTGGCCGTCCAACCGTCTGTCCATCCGTCCAACCGTCCATCCGTCCCTCCATCCATCTGTTCATCCATTCAACCGTCCATTCATTCATCCATCCATCCATCCATCCAACCGTCCATCCGTCCGTCCGTCCGTCCATCCGTCCGTCCATCCAACCGTCCAATCGTTCAATCATCCAACCGCCCATCCAACCATCCGTCCATCCACCCGTCCATCCGTTCGTCTGTCCATCCATCAGTCCATCCGTCCCTCCATCCATCGATCCATCCATCCATTATCTTCCATCCAGGGGAGAACATCTCAGGCGCCGGGCAGACACCCAGAACAGGGCGCCAATCCATCGCTGGGTACACACTCACCCACACATCTACACACACACACTTTACGGGGCAATTTAGAGTATTCAATTTACCTGGAATCCATGTTTTTGAACTGTGGGAGGAAACCAGAGAACCCGGAGGAAACCCACGTGGACACGGGGAAACATGGAAA
>JAOUQT010013964.1:1631-34732 GCA_025769995.1 Xyliphius kryptos | reverse complement strand
ACAGTTATGAAGTAGCCACCAAAATTATTTTTTGGTTTGGGGTCACCGCAACATGAGGAACTGTATTGTGGGGTCACAGCATTAGAAAGGTTGAGAACCACTGGTATAGGGGAACTTACCCAAGAGTTTTTTGGCAAATTTGGCATCATCAAAATTCAGGGCATAAACATTTACCAACAGATTCCTCTGCTGCATTTGGATGCCAACCACTATAAGGTACCTGCTGTTCTTATCGCCAAAAACCTCAAATGATAAGAACTGAACCTTTTTGTTAATTAAAATAGCAACTCCCCTAGATTTTAAATTAAAGTTGGAATGAAAGACTTGACCCACCCCAGGACAACGCAACCTGATCTTTAATGCAAAAACACTAAATCAGTGTTTAGATGTTTTAAGTGTGTAAAAACCTTAGATCTCTTAACTGGATTTCCCATACCCGATATTCCAATTTACAAATCTACACACGATCGCTCGTGGTCGATCACCGGGTTTGGGATTTGGTTGCAGAGTCCGGTGGGAACGGTCCAGAAGCGACTATTTTTCCAGATTGAACGCCCGCTTCAGCAAAGCGGACACTGCGGATGCACAGCTCGAGTTAGGCCTCTCCGGCACGCCAACTATCCTCATGTCATTACGCCGCGACCGGGACTCCAAATCCTCGCATCCAGCTTCTCGTGTTCACTTGATTACGTATTATGTGAGATACCTAATAGGCAAGGAACGTTTATTTATAGAGCACCTTTCATACGGAAGTAATTCAAAGTGCTTTACAGAGCAGTTAAAACAGTAAAGCCATTAAAATAATTCAAATAGTGCATTAAGAGAAAGAAAAATATTAATAAAAAAATAAAAGAAAAGTACATAAAAAGAGTAAAAGAAATAGAATTAAAAAAAACAACAGCAGAGAGACGAGGCTGATTCTCATCGGGATGTTGTCAATGTGAAAATGTGATTTGCAATATAATTAAAATATTTACTTTGTAAAATCTTTTTCTTCTATTCATTATTTCAAACTGCATTCCCAACTGGGAAAACCTATTTTTATTCAGAAGCCTACTGGTGGCATAATTCAAGTCGGGCCAGACAAAAAACACATCCATTGTACAGAACTGGTCCCTATCTGTAAGAAAAAGTTGATATTAGCCTGGCCCAAGATCATTTTCTAACTAAAATCGAACTGGCAACATGGCACACTCGGCAATGGTGCACATGAAAATGGATTAAAATGGGCAAGTTCAGAAGCCTACTGGTGGCATAATTCAAGTTGGGCCAGACAAAAAAACACATCCATTGTACAGAACTGGTCCCTATCTGTAAGAAAAAGTTGATATTAGCCTGGCCCACGATAATTTTCTAACTAAAATCGAACTGGCAACATGGCACACTTGGCAATGGTGCACATGGAAATGGATTAAAATGGGCAAGTTCAGAAGCCTACTGGTGGCATAATTCAAGTCGGGCCAGACAAAAAATGGATGTTTCTTGAATGGTGAAATTTAATTTCATGTATGTTTCAAGCAACCAGAATTACTGGAAAGTTGAACTGTGTAAAACCTGCTTTACAAGAAATAAGGGTAGTCATTTTATAGTTCTATTGTTGTATAGGATAAGAAAACAATCAAAAAGAATAGCCATAACTACCAGACAATTTCCCAATGCTAGGCAAGCACATGTTGAGGTACAGTGGTCTGTCTAAAACAAAATGATTAAAGAGGACACAAAAATAATGTATTAAATATTTCACGTTTGTTTCAACATACAAAGAGAATTTAAAAAAAATCCTCTGCACAAGATATCTTATCTGGAGGTATGAAATTAGTTCTGGGGCAGCAACCTAAGCAGAGAGGCCCAGACCTCCCCAGACCAGCTCAACTGGGGGGATTCAGAATTGTTCCCAGACCAGCTGGGAGATGTGATTTTCCCCAGCCAAAAGAGAGAGTCATTCCTCCAAAATGCACAACGGAGTGCCACTGGAGGAACTGTAAACATCTCTAAATGTGTATGAAAATAACTTTTCATTCACTCATTATCTTCCACTTAATTCTGTACTATGGTCACAGTGGAGTTCCCCATGCCCATACACTCACAGACCAATCGCAGCAAAGGAAGTTTACCAAAGTTGCTCATCAGCCAATCAGATCTGTGCAAATAGGTACGAAGCAGTTAGTATACCAGTTAGAGTAGCAGCAGTTGGAGAAGAAATCAGGTCAAAGAAAGGCTTATTAAAATGGTGTTATAAAAAAAATTTGACAGTAAAAAAGGTGACTTTTCAACCAGGAATAAACGAGGCATATTTATTCATTCAGCTGTTTAATTTACTTTTTCTTTTAACACAGATGCCTGCTTCAATATGCTCTTTAATTATCTTCCGCACATAAGCGGAAGATAATGAATAAATAATAAATGAGTTTATGAGGAAAAAACATTGGCAATAAAGTATTATGTTATATCTAAATAATGCTTTTAAAAAATATATTTAATTTATTATTTACAGTAGTATTGTATCGATGTATTGCTTAAGAAAAGTTTTGATATTAATTTAAACATCATGTTGCTGCTGCTGTAGAGCGTATCTGCATTCATGTGAGACCTTTTGTACAGTTCATCTGTCTTTTGTCTCACTGTGCTTCTTTCATCCCAGCAGGCACAATAATATGTAGCTGAATGCTCACTTTGTACGTTTGGGATTTTTAAAAGAAATTTATTATTTGAAATCTTCTCTGACAGAAAAATTACAACAGATTCATCATATTGTCCACTGTTAATGTTCACAAATTGGACTCTTTTAAAAGGTGTGTTTTCTTTCTTCTGGTACCAGTGAAGGTAAGCGCTACAACCTGAAATGATACATTCTACATTGGCGAGCTTTGTAATACGTTTGATCATTAATAGTTTCTGTTTAAGTTCCACAGCATCGTGCAGTCCTAAAAACAAACATTTAAACAGGCATTGTTAACAAATTCTGTGAATTAACTGTTAAAAAAAACAAACTATGAGAGCAAAAATAAAAAAGGAATTTGAATCTTACCCACACATGCTGCCAAAATGAGAAACAGACTTTTCTGCAGTGAAGAATGCATTAGAATTGTTCTGTAACACTTGGCCAGAGCAAAGGAGTAGATTCGAAGTGTACAGTGAAATAATAACAAATCTATGAGGAAGCTTACTCCTCCCTCCTATGTTTATCTCTGTTTGTGTGCTGCTGCTGCTGCTGCTGCACCTACTGCAATCTTATTGGTAAATAAGTGATTATATCAAGACAATTTTAATGATTATTAAACCCTACTATGGTTTAGTTTATTGTGGTAAGGTGGGTGTTGGTGCTGACACCTGCTGGAACGGAGCGGTTGGTGCATTTTACTCTATGTTCCAAATTATTATGCAAATAATATTTTCTTAGGATTTTCAAAGTTACCTATATGAATTGCTGTCATTGTAATTTTCCAGGCATAAACTATTAAAGTCCAATTGAAAGGTTTTTGAACAAACTGCCAATGATAACATTGCTCTAAATGGCCCTTTATAGTGTGTGTGAGTGGATGGATTGGCCTGGGTGTATCTGGCCAGGGCCCGAGATGTTCTCCCCTGGATTGGCATGGGGAACCCAACCCTAGTAGAGAATTAAGTGGAAGATAATAGTTGTATATATTACATATATTACATGATTTTTAGACATTTCAAAGGCAAAAGAATCCACAGAGGTTCAATTAATTTAGAAGTCATTTGTAATTCTAACTTATTTTAGATTTTTTTACTTACTTTATTGTACCACAATGTTATTCCTTAAACATGCAAATAACAAATTGTGCAAATTAGGCGATGACGTCATTTAGCGACTTCTAGCAACTTTTAGGACAGCCAGTAGCTACTTTTCTTACTGAGGAGTTGGCAACAGTACTCCCACTTTTTTTGTGAATTGGGATGCGTGACGGTTTGGCGTGCAGCTGTGGACTGTGGCTGCTGGATGAACAACGCGTTATGGAGTTAAAGCAAGAGTCTGATCTGATCTAAAAATAGAAGCAGCTTTCCAGCCTGGCATTTAAATTCATGCTCACCTGCTCACTGGTAGGAGGCGTTTAAACTCATTTTGGCTGCATGTTGATTACTATGGAGTGATGCTAGCATGTAGACATTTAGTTGCAGTTTGCCATTTGCTTCAGGAAAACTTAAATGACTTAATACCCTGAATGCACGATAAAATATTTGGCGTGTTTAAGGAATAAACATTATGGCACAGAAAAAAGTAAGTAAAAAACACCCTAAATATGTTAGAACTACAAATGAGCTGTAAATATAAGAACTTCTTCTGTTGATTTTGTTTTGCCTCTGAAATAAGCCTTAATCCAACATTACATTATTTATTTTAGTTAGTTTATGTTATCAGGCCGTCATGGTATTGTTTGCTATTCAGGCTTTCCTAAAGCAGATGACAATGGTTTAAACTACATTTCGAAGAAAGCTAAATACTATCAAACTACTTCAGTTTTATCATCTCATTACACTAAACCGAGGTCAATATCAGTGCTACTTTCGATTTGTTTTTAGTTTATTTATTAAATAGATGGTTGGTTTTGCATTACTTTTAATATCAAGTGCTTAATATCCACCAGGTTGTGAGAGCTGCATAATATTGCCAATGTCTAAGAAACTAATTCTGCCATGTGATGTCTTCTGCTGAAAAGATTAAGGCCTGGCTGTCTGCAGGCCTCTGTTATTTTCTCTCTCTTTTCACCATTGGCTTTTCATACATATGTCTGGGAATTGTACTACTACTACTATTATTATTATTATTATTGTTATGATTATTATTGTTGTTGTTGTTGTTAATTATAACAATGTCCATTCATTCATTATCTTCCACTTAATCCTCTACAAGGGTCCGGCGGGTTCCCTATGCCCATGCAGGGGAGAACATCTTAGGCGCTGGGCAAATACACCCAGGACAGAGCGCTAAACCATCGCTGTGCATGATAATAATGTCATTTTTAAAATTGTATTTATTTTTGTATTAAACTGTGTATTCTTTTAATGAAAGAGTTAATGGTATATAACTAAATTAGCTTCAATTAATGGTTTGCTTTCTGTTATGTGTGTAAATTATCACTGGGATCATTTTGTATTTAGTGTGAGGTATTTTGACAGATTTGTATTTTTTTGTGGTGGTGTTTTAATTATGCTCAATTTGTGGACTACCGTCTTTCTCCTTATTAGTGCCTACTCTTACGCATGTTACTTAATTGTAGATCTGTTTTTATTTTAAACTCTTAGTAATGAATAAAATTTGTGTTTTACTATTATTGCTGTTAAATCTTGTAATAATTATTGATCAGTGTGGAACAGCTTGAAGGTGCTTGTTTATTTCAGTGCTGTAGTCTGGGTGTCTGTAATTAAAACGGGCATGTGTTGTATGAGGAATCCTCTGTCAGCATGTGGTCGGGCCATATTATCACAAGATCATTGTCTCATCTTGCTGCCCATATAACAGCAGGCACATTTCAGATTCCCAGAATATACTATTTAATATCTTTACTGACAAAGAGTAAACCGTGTACAGTATATGTGTGTGATGAGACATCCACAATTTACTCCACTGGCAGATGCATTTAATGATTGGTCTTAGCATTATGCTAAATACCACCAAACTTTATATTTGTTACAGGTTGACACTGAAAAGTTGATTTACACATTTGAAAACTGATTCATAAGGAAAAAACATAGTACACAATAAAGTAAGATGTTATATTCATATAAATTACTTGAACTTGAACCAAAATTATTTTAACACCTTTTTATATTTAATTTATTATCTATAATTATTTTTTATTGTATAAAAGTATTGCTAAGGAAAAGTTTCTTATTTATTTAAACACCAGTGTTGCAGTAGTGATAGAGCTGCTCATTTGGATTGATTTAGAGGCAATTCTGTACAGTTCATATGTCTTTTATCTCACTGTGTTTCTTTCATCCCAGCAGGCACAATAATATAAAGCTGAATGCTCGCTTTTTAAGTTGGGGATTGTTAAGACAAATTTATTATTTTCTAACTTCTCTGACAGAAAAAATATACCAGGTTCATTAATATGTTCCCCTTTATCAATGTTCACATATTGAATTCTTTTGAAAGGTGTGTTTTCTGTTTTTTGGTACCAGTGAAGGTAAAATCTACAGCCTGAAATGACACATTCTATATTGATGAGCTTTTTAGCTGGTTTGGTCATTAATAGATTCTGTTTTAGTTCCACGGCACTGTGCAGTCCTAAAAACAAACAGTAAAACAGGCATTGTTTTTAAATTCTGTAAAAGAATTGATAAATATTTTTGTAAACAAAAAAAAATGGAAATCTTACCTACACATGCTGCCAAAATGAGTAACAGACTATTCTGCAGTGAAAAATACATTGAAACTGTTTTATAACACTAGGCCAGAGCAAATGAGTAGATTAAAAGTGTACAGTGAAATATAAAGCAAAGTTATGATGAAGCTTACTCCTCCCTGGTTTATCTTTTTGCATCTGTTCTTACAGCACCTGCTAGAGCCTTAACGATGAATGTCTGATTATGACAATCAAAATACTAATATGCTATATATTTAAAATATGTCAACCACCCAGGACTTTTGTCTTGGACTTTTATTTTGACACCTTCTGTTTATTCCAGTCTTGTGTATTATTTTACTAGGTATCTTTTCAGCTGTTTGTTTTCAGTTAACACTTTTTTTGTTATGAGTAGTTCCTCTTTGTTATGTAAGCTTTGTGTTTTCCATTCAGATTTTACCGATTTGTTCTGGTCCACGAAAAAAAAAAAAAAAAGATTATTATCAGAACTAACAATATATGAATTTAAAATGTCATTGCATTGCTCCATAAAGATGACAAACGTGGGAGTGGTAGCTCAGTGGTTAGGGTGTTGGATTATCAATCCAAAGGTTGAGAGTTCAAATCCCAGATCCACTGAAGTCATCAACCTGGGTCCTTGAGCCAGGCCCTTAATCCTTATTGCTACGGAGGAATGTATGACCAACCTTGTGTTCTGACCCAAAACCAAATTGGGATACTTGCGTCCGCTAAATAACCAAATAATCATTATTAAATTATGTTTTTTTAAAACAGTGTGTTCTTAATTAATTTAAAATCCTCCACTAGGGTCATGGGAGGTATCCCATGCCCATCCAGGGAAAGCGTATTAGGCAATGGGCAGATCTATCGCCCAGACACACACACTAATGCAAAGTTAAACTTTTATGGATTGTACCTAAGATCTTTAGTATGAAAAAACACAGTGTACATGCAAACTCCACACACAAATTACCTTGGCCACCATCCCAGTCATGTTATTTACAAATCCATCATCGAGGTAAAGTTAAGACATAGGCCCAGTTCTCTTACATACTGAGGAAAACCAGTTATTACAGCATGATCTGTGATAAAATGTTATTTAACCTTATTTAAAATTATAATGAAAAATTTGTTCAACTATTACGACATTTATTTATATATTCAAAGCAAAGAAAGAGGTCAAAAATCTGCTTGGAAGTGTGTTGTTTACCCTGGTCCATAAGCACAGAGAGAAAATCTTTTAATTGGCCAAAGATTCTTCAAGAAGAGAAACTTGGGATCTGTTGATATTTATAAGGTTTTATTAATGTTTGCATATTTTCCTAATTACAAAAAAAGAGGAATATTTAAACAGTAAAAAAGTACAGTGCTAAATAATGAATGAATAAATGCAATAACATTTGAAAGGTTAAAACATTTGTATTGCATTTTTTTTAATGTACTAACAGCAACTAGTGTTGAAAAAAAAATACTAAAAGACAAAGATATCTCATTTAAACTTATACATTCAATGATTAAAAATCATATATTGTAATTGTGATTTATATGCAATGGGATCTTTAAGTCTGTAGAAGGAGTATTAAAAAAATATATTCTTTAAATAGCGTTTATGAAATTTTCTAGTTTCTCTAAAAATAAAAAAAAAATTACAATGGTTTAGATAAATAAAAAAGAAAAACTCATTACAAAAACATAACATTTGCTATTTTGAGTAAATGTTTTAGTAATGGCTGTAACATGGTGTTAAGAAAAAGCACCTGTAACTTTATTCAAGCTGAGTCATGAGGTTAGACCTCTTTGTGAGATCTTGTCTTGTACAGAAACACGGAGACAATGCAAAAATACACCACATTTTTTACCAGCAGCACCACATATGTGACAGTTAATAGATAAAGACTGGGGATGAACTTAAGTGTGTCTGCCCAAGAGATAAAAAAAAAAAACATGAAAAAATATTAAAATGTCAAATGACAAAAAATACATTTTAATTTACCTAAATTAACATTATATTGTATCTTTGGGTCATCGTTAATGTAATAGATTTCTTAGTTGTTTAATTGTTTTCTTACCAATCATCTGTTTTTCTTCTTTAAGGGTAGGACAGGTATCTTCAGGGTTGCCTCTTATGTTTTCTACAAAGAAACAGGAAGTTGGTCTAAGAATTGTCTAATATTGTTTTAATTAACCAATTAATTGCAACTTAATCTATATTTGGAAAATGGGTAAAGTTTCCATGTTCTGCTGTGTCCGCGTGGGTTTCCTCCATGTTCTCCGGTTTCTTCCCACAGTCCAAAAACATGAATTCAAGATAAATTAAATGCTCTAAATTACACCAAAAAGTGGGTTTGTGTGTGTTGCTTTGTGTGTGAGTGTGCCCAGCAATAGACTGGCACCCTGTCCTGGGTGTATCTGCCCAGCGCCTAATAATGGTTTCCCCTGGATGGGCATGGGGAACCCCACCGCGACCCTAGTGCAGGATTAAGTGGAAGATAATGAATGAATAACTAAATCTAAAATGTTTAGCTGCTAATATAATTTTAGGTTGAAGTAGTTATTCAGATTATACATACATTTGTGTTGCTTATTCAAACTTATTTCTAAGCTTGAGTATAAACAAGTAACTCTGTAATGTCACATAATTAATTGCTCTCAGGGTCTAAAAATGTAGTTTATATGTATAGACACATCCCCCAGGCATTGGGGACCCAACCGCGACCCTATAGTAGAGGAATAAGCGGAAGATAATAAAAGAATAAATAAATAACAAAAAAAAATTACCACTTGGAATAATGACACTTTGATCATTCATACTGCTGTCGTGTTCCACAGTGCAAGTATAATTATTGGTTCTGGTCTTGTGTTTGTTTACGATGAGCATGCTGATTTGGCTGTGCTGACCATCCGTTGTCTGCACCAACATCTCATCATCTTCAGAAAGAGTTATGATGTTTCCCATCGGATCTTCTCCCTGCCATTTGAACCTTACTAGGCTGGGAAACATGCCTTTTGCTTGACACAGAAGCACTTGTTTTTTGTTTGTTTGCTGGTTCCGTACCTTGTATGCTGACACTTCAGGTTTTTTGACTTGGTCCTCCTCAGAGTCTTTATTTGTAAATAAATATCAAATTTTAAATTACTGTGCAATATCTGATATACATTTGATTCACTGGATTAGCAAAATCAGTCAACGATACATAGTGATTTATAAATCAGCCAAGTAAAAAATCATATCCTAAAAATCTAAGTATTATTTTATTAATATTATAATTTTAGTAAAATTAAATCAAATAATTTGTATATTTAATAATGATTCAGCTGATATGTGCACAAACTTATGAAATTTTGGACCAATAAACTAGTAAGAGAAACCGATTTTCTTACGTTTGACTAATTATAATTTTGTTTACAGGTATGCAATATTATATCATTTATAATTCAGGTAAATATTACACTATTATACAGTTTTGTCCACATTTTAAATTACATTGTTTCATTATAGTTTTAATTTTAACATACATTTTGAAATTATAATATTAAGATTTAGCATTTGCATAAAACTGTAAATTTGTTATATTTAATACATGATGCAAGTCCTGCTAAATTCATTTTAAAGAACATTTTTAATCAAATAATTGATCTTTCATTACTTTTGTTGAATTTAGATTTAGGACTATACTATTTGGATTTCTGAATTGACCTTTTAAGCTATATTTAAATGACACACAAATATGAATTATATTTTTCATTATTATATTCTAAAGCATTAAAATCCTCTGTTACTTTTATTTTTAGGTTTTACTATAATGTTGGGATTTTCGTAGTGGCTTAATGTCAGCTAGTAAAACAATCAGTTAGTCTACATCATTTTTAAATGGTATAAATTTTAAATTAACTGCAAATTAATAACTTAAACTGCAATTAGTCCTTGTGTATGTATACGTTGTATGTGTATGTATATGTTATTGATGATGCAGTTATTTTAAAATCATAATAAGTAAAAAGTAAAGCATATTTTACTTTTCATGATGTCTGGTTGTTCTAAAAATATATTTAAATGCGCACATTCAAAATTCTTAATGCTATTTATCTGATATTGACAATTTTAAAAGCTAGTTGTTATATATACAAATATTTATAATTTACATAAAGATTACCTAAAGCAATACATAAATCAATAAAACATTTCAAATAGATTACAACAGTCTTACCTGTAATGTAAAGTGTTGTACCTGAGCCAAAAGCCATTTTATTTACCACAGTGTTTAATTCCATGACAAAATGTTTTTTTAACTTTGCAGTAAATTTTATTCTTTATACCTTTAAAGACTAAAGACTAAATTAAAACTTTAACAGAGCTATAGTCAAAGTAATGCATTGCAGCACAATTGACGTTATTTGTAAAGTTTACAATGGGCCTACCACTAGGTGCTAAAATGCATTTCACAACCACATTGTCAAATATGTCAGGAAGGAACAAACCACACAAGATTTTTTTTTAATATACATGTGAGGTTTTTGTCTTGAATGGAGTTTTGTGGAAACAACTCCCTAAAGCTTAAATTACATTTTTTTTTAAATTAAAAACATAAATATATTAGAAAGTTAGAAACACCAATTTTGGAAAGTTGAACATCATCTATTACTTTTAATTACTATTTAAGAAGATGATTATAATACCCTAAAAAAAATTGTTTCAGTAAGTGTTAATTTGAGTATGAGTCTGATAAGTCTTCAAGTGGTTGCTGGAGCCCAAACCCATGCTCACAGTGGGAATTGTGGGAAACTTCATGGGAAGGTTCCCTGTCCATTACAAAGCAGATACCAAAATAATCATATTCACACATTAGCAATATGGTATTTAGTTTTTTTTAACAACTAACATGTATTAAGACTGTTGGGTTTTCAATTAGAGATTAATTACTTAAAAACTAAGTAATTAGTTTTAAAAAGGAACATACTTGTGCATCATGCTAATTTAACCCAAGACCTGTATGCTTTAAGCACTGCACACTCAAGAAAATTAATAAAAAAAAGAATAAAATAAGTTTATTGTTACCACAATTAAATATTTAGATCTTAACTAAAGGATTTCTGAATGAGAAATGCAGTATTCATCTTTTATTTACATTCAGCAGTTATCCAGAGCATAAGCAACATTAGTAGTGGTAAGGGAACCAGGTGTTTATAATGGTAGGAGCTATTTTACAATATGGCAATATAAAGCACACTCCTTCACTTAGTTAAAAATATATATATATTGTTTTAAGAACGGATTTTAAAGTAAAACAGCACTTTTTTTTAGCGTTTAATAACGTGGGCATTTTTTATGACTGACTGTCTATTAAAAATTGCCATTACCAAACAAATTAACAAATACAAACTAATAATTAAATTCAAATATAAATTAAACATGGACTTCTCAATTTTGTTTAATAATTTAGCAAATTAATTTAGCAATAAACAACTCAGAAATGCTTTACCATGGATCCAGTGAATAAATGGATCTAAAGAAATAAATTTTAATGACCGATTTTGACCAGAGGTGTGCCCAACTTAAGGTTGTAAGTGTTAGGTAGGTGAAAACTAATGATATGCTTTTGAATTATATTTCATTTAGGATCTTATTTTGTGTACATTTAAAAGAATAAAAGTAAAAGTTCTTGATTTATTGTGAAATATATAAAAGAGTATCTACAGTCTGTACTTACCGTAGATACTTTCAAATGCACTTTTTTATTTTTAATGTATTTTTTGTAATTTTTAATTTAATTTAAAAATTGCTTCAAGCTGCAATAAATAAAGCTTGGTTTTTGCAGCAATACCCAGGCAGCCTTTATACTGTGCTACTGAACCACGTTCCCATAACCAACAACTACAGTAATATGTCACAGAATGCTTTGTCTCCAATTTGGGTATCTTTAAAGACATCTTATCAGTCAACTTCTCTGATTTTAGATACTCATAGCCAGGTTCATTTTGATGAAGCCCATCATTAATCTTCACAAACTGAATTCTCTCAAGGGGTTCGCCATCTTTTTGTACCAGTGAATGTAAAAATAACAATCTGAAGGGAATGAACATTCTATTTTGGCAAGTTTTTTAGTAGATTTAGTCATGAGGATCTTTTGTTGCAGCTCCACGGCAGCATGGCACCCTGTTGAAATACAGTTAATCAGGCAAAACAATAATAAAAGAACCACAGAACCACAAATACACATGTAACAGATTTACTTTAGACAGACTTACCTGCATGAAATATAGAGATCAGCAACAGAACTGGGTGGAGTGAAGGATGCATTTCTGCTTAGTACTGTTGTGTATAGCCTGCTTTAATAACTGCACTAGCAGATTCTGTGTCTACTGTGATCGTTATAAGGAGGTCTTCATGCAAATTACACCTCCCTCGGGTTGTATTATCCATCTGCCCTCTTTTAGGACACAACATAGCAAACAAATTTGTGACTAAATTATATTTGAAATTGTTGCATTAAATAACCTACATATAAAATAGATGTGCCTAAGACCTGTAAGCAAAACATGAAATAAGAACCACATTAGATTGCTTAATTTGATTTTTTTTTTTAAAGTTGCCTCGGATTAATATTACAGAAGATGCTCCACCAGCAAAAGGCAGGAAAATACCCTTAACAGTATACCTGTCTATCACAGGGCAGAAGGACAAATATGTTCATGCCTAGGTGCAATGTATTATCTCCATTTTACATAAGTAATATGGCTTTGAAATAAATAAATGCAAATTTGACACAGAAAATCCCAAGTCGTTAAACATGGGACTGATGGGACCGTTTCACAAACTTTTGCCATTCGCGGATGAGGAATATTGTTTTTCATAAGTTAATGCAGTCAGCACTGTCATAAAGCAGTTACGGCTTCTCAGAAGTTAAGATCCCTCCAGTTTGAAGACTGTACCTGTCATTAGGTGTGTTCAAAACTCTGAAGACCGACTCGTGTTCCACCAGCCAAAGCGAAATCGTGTCACTCCATTACTCATCTAGCTCTATTGGCTTCGTGCTGCTCGCATTCAGTACAAGGTACTGACTCTGGCCTACAGGACAGTCGCTGGATCTGTCCCCTCTTACCTTCAGTCCATCTTTACTAGGTACACTCCGACTCGTTCACTGCGCTCTAGTGATTATTGTCGCCTGGTGATTCCAGCTCACCAAGATGCAGATTTTCACTCCATTTCATTCACCACTGCTAAATGGTGAAATGGCCTTCCCAACAACATCCATAAGGCTGAGTCACTTAACATTTTTAAGAAACGTCTCAAAACACACCTCTTTCACAGACACTTGCTATAATTTTCCTTAAACTACTTCCTTGTGTTATTTTATTTGTAAGTTGCTTTGGATAAAAGTGTCTGCTAAATGACTAAATGTAAACACAGGAGCTGATGCTGTAAAACGACGACACTAGATAATAAACCACTGTACACCCAATTTTTAGCATTTAAAATTAGTTTTAACTTCTTGTCAATTCATAGAGTGAATGTAGGATATATCTGTATGGGCAACAGTTTCGAGTCCCTCAGGGCTCAGTACTTGCACCCCTCCTCTTTTAATTGTACATGACCTCACTGGGCACAGCCATTCAGGCGCATGGCTTCTCTTTCCATTGCTATGCTGCATGACACTCAGCTTAATTTGACAATTTCCTCTAAAACTCTAATATCTTGACTCACATATGAAGTAACATCCTGTTCCTAATCCATAGGGTTCAATAAGATGTTGGTCCACCCTTTGCAGCTAGAACAGCTTCAACTTTTCTGGGAAGGCTGTCCACAAGGTTTATAAGTGTGTTTATGGGATTTTTTGACATTCTTCCAGAAGCGCATTTGGACAAGAAGACCTGGCTCTTAGTTTCTGCTCTACTTCATCCCAAAATTATTCTATCGGGTTAAGGCAGGCCAGTCAAGTTCATCCACACCAGACTCTGCCATCCATGTCTTTATGGACCTTGCACACTGGTGCACAGTCATGTTGAAAGAGGAAGAGGCCAAAGTTAGGAGCATTGAATGTCTTGTGTGCTGAAGCATTCACAGTTAATTTCACTGGAACTAAGGGGCCAAGCCCAGTTCCTGAAAAACAACCCCCACACCATAATCTCCCCTTCCACCAAACTTTACACTTGGCACAATGCAGTCAGTCAAATACCGATCCATACTCGTCCATCAGATTGCCAGATGTGAGATTCATCACTCCAGAGAATGCATCAGTGTCAGTGGACTGTGTAATATTTAGGAGCGAGGAAATTTTAGACTGAATTTGTTGCACAAGTGGCATCCTATTACAGTTCCACCCTGGAATTTATTAAGCTCCTCAGAGCAACCTATTCTTTCACAAATGTTTGTAAAAACAATCTTTGGATCTCCCCTTGCTTACCTTTAATCCATTTTTGGAAATACATTCATTTTATCGGGCACTTAAAAAAAAGCAGCCACATCTAATAATGATCATGTTTGATTATAATACATTTTAGCTGGTTTCTACTTAACTACTGACATGTGGTGTTCTCTCATTTGTAAGTTGCTTTGGAGAAGTGTCTTAAATGACAATGTAAAATGTAAATAAATGTTTTAAGTAATTATTGACTTATTTACTAACAAATTAGATTAAAACTATACATATAACATGATGTACATAATAATATATATTATGTCATCTTGGAGCATTTAGTGTGCCATTCATTTAATTTAGATTGAATGTTAGAGTATATGGACTCAGTTTTCTATTTTTTTTTTTTTGGGGAACTGAGTTCATATGGCAGCAGTTAATAGTTTATCAGCAAATCAAACCGTTGTAAATGCAGCTGCACTTATTTAAAAACAAACCACCTTTTCCCCAGAGCTTTTTTAAATAGCTAAACTTAACGTTTTGAGTACATTTTGTCAATTTAAATTAAAGTCTATAGTTAAAATCGAAAGATAATAAATTATACATTAACAGCTGAATGCAATATAAATCTCTATAGTTCCATAGTTGATAGTATAGCTGGAAATATTATCAGTTTATCTCTTGCATATATGTTGTGCAAGTGGTAGAATGAGATATTTTTTTCTATGGCCTTTAATTTGCAGCAAATGAACATATCATAGATGTGCAAATATTTACAATTTTGACCTACAGAGTTACAATACAATAAGTATGCCATAACCTTAGCACGTTATGAGACATTATGTCCTCAAAATCTAAAATTATATGGTTAATTATGGCTTATTGTCTGTCCACACATTTAGTTTCAACCGTTTTTTTTTTTTTTTTTTTGGTGAAATAAAGAAACCATTTTTTATAAACCATTTCATTGTAGACAGCAAGGATTAGTAATCACACCTTCTATAAGATTCTGAATTCTGTGACTGACTTGTGATGGCAAATGAAGAAATAACATCCTGGTGGTATTCCTTCTTGTAGTGCATTTAACCAAGTATCTAACGATTTTTTTTTTTTTTTAATGTTCACGAATAGGGCTAATCTACTTTACTAAAAAAAATAAAAATCATGAAGCAGATGGTTTTAATGGAAATCAATTAATGAAGTCAGTAACAGTATATTATTACATTAATTCTTTATCTTCCGCTTTATCCTCTACTAGGTTTGCGGGTGGTTCCCCATGCCCATCCAGGGAAGAATGTTTCGGGCGCTGGGCAAATACACCCAGGACAGGGTGCCAATCCATCGCTGGTCTTAGCCACACACATACACACACGTGCACGCACAGACACACAGATTATATGGGGCAATTTAGTGCAGCCAACTTACCTTGAATCAATGAATATCATTTTGAATATAGGTTTTTATAGGAATATAGATATTTGTGAGGCAATACCCATTGTGCTTGCCTTGTAAATATTTTGGTTTTTTTATGGTTTGTTGTGATGGCTATATAAAACCTTGGAAATAAACCTGAGTTAACTGTGATTAACTGTTTATTATGTAATACTGACACTAAGTGTTAAAAATTGGTACTGCAGTCTAAATTTAAAACTTGTAAATAATAAATATAATATAGGCTAATATATAAATAAAAATAACGAAACCACGAATAAACTTTGACATAGGAAAGCAACGACTGTAAATTGTTTAGATTATGTTTGTAATGTTTTTATTGTTTGCAAATTATAAACCATCTTATGTGGTATTTTTTACTGATGCTTTTTATATTACATTGTTAACAACATTAAATGTAATCAGCACAAGGGGGCATCAATGAGCATCCCAGTTTTAAAAATGTAAAATTTAGACAAGACATTTACACAGCAGCTATAGTCTATGTGTTAATGTTCAAATTAAACATAAGGAAAGGACAAGCATAGATTATGTGCACCTTAGTAACGACTGCTGAATTAATGTACACAAAACAATTTTTTTCGGATTCCAAAAAAGTTGGGACACAAAACAAATTGTGAATAAAAACTGAATGCAATGATGTGATTGGGCCTACATCTTATCTTTTATTCGGAGTAGAACACAAATCACAGACAAAAAGTTTAAACTAAGAGAATGTATCATTTTAAGGGAAAATGGGTTGTTTCTAACTTTCATGGTGTCAACAAATCCCAAAAAAGTTAGGACAAGGCCATTTTTTACCACTAGGTGGCATCCCCCCTTCTTCTTACAACACTCAACAGACGTCTGGGGACAGAGGAGACCAGTTTCTCAAGTTGTCATGTCTAATAAAGGCCTCTAACTGTTTAAGCACTTGTCGCACTTTCCTCATTATGATGCCCCAAATCTTCTCTATAAGTGAAAGAACCTGAACATAGTTCTCTGCATTAATGGTGCCTTTCCAGACATGCAAGCTGCCCATTCCTCAAGCACTCATGCAACTCCATACCATCAGTAATGCAGTTTTCTGAACGGAGTGTTGATAATAACTTGGGTTATTCTTGTCCTCTCTGGTCTGGATGACATGGCGTCCCAGTGTTCCATAAAGAACCTCAAATTGTGACTTATCTGACCACAGAACAGTCTTCCATTTTTCCACACTCCATTTTAAAAGACCCCTGACCCAGTGCACGTCTGGGCTTGTGGATCTTGCTTAAAAATGGCTTCCTCTTTGCACTGTAGAGTTTCAGCTGGCAACAGCGGAAGGCACGGTGGATTGTGTTCACTGACCATGCTTTCAAGTATTCCTGAGCACATTCTGTTATTTCCTTGACACTGGCATTTCTGTTTGAGGTGCAGTGACGTTTAAGGGCCCTTACGCACATTGTTCCAGATTCTCTGAATCTTTTGATGTTATGCACGGTTGATCATGATAACTTAAAAGTCTTTGCTATTTCATGCTGGGTAATACCATTCTGGTGTTTCTGCGCAACAATGATGGAATTGGTGATCCTCTTAGCATCTTGGCTTTAGAGAGACACCACACTCTGAGAAGATCTTTTTATACTCAATCATGTTTTCAGTTGACCTAATTAGTGTTAATTGGTCTTCCAGCTGTTCGTTATATGCTCAATTTTCTTTTTCCAGCCACTTATTATTAACTTTGTTGGGATTTGTTGACACTGTGAAATTTTGACAAATTAACAAATTTAATAAATTTGTTACATTTACTCAGATTGAACTTTTGATCTGTCATCTATGTTCTATTACGAATAAAATATTGACATTTGCCATCTTCACATCATTGTATTCAGTTTTTATTCACAAGTTTTTTAGTGTCCCAACTTTTTTGGAATCCGGTTTGTAAAATAAAAATAGAACAATCACAAAAACTGTTGTAATTTTTTTAATACGATATATTTACTAAACTACTGCTACTACTAATACTAATAATAATAGTGCAATTTTTGTGAATTAGATATTTGTAATTAATATTTTAATTAAACATAAAGAAAGGACAAGCATAAATTACATTTTTTTTCTTAATATATTTATGCACTCTGCATATTTCTTGGAAATATAGGCTACACTGCAGTGGCTAATAGCAAAAAACAGCAAACTGTGGTAAAACTGCTTCTTGTTTGTTTCCAGTAAATACGCTCACCTGCATTGCAAACAAACCCACCACAATTTCCTCCCACAGAAGTTTCCATCCTTATCATATTTTTAATTCTGACAGCCTTGCATATTTTTTTCTAATTAATAGAGTAGCAACCAGTACTTTGCATTCATCATAGACTGTGTAGGTTAAAAATGATGTTTTCAGAAATTAAACTCTGTATAAAGTGATGTTCATTGTGAGATCTTACATGTAGTAAAATAGAAACATGTACAGTCAATTTATTACTGTTCATTACTGTTCATAAAAGCTTAAGCTCTTTTTCTGGCATAAAGTAAAGTGTTATTTGAAAGAGACTTCATGCATAGGAGTACATAATGACTTAAAAAGCTTATAAATGCTCATTATAGACTTTTAAGGAAATTGTAATTATCTTGTATTCAGTAAAAATATGTTAGCATCTTCAGATAAAAAAAAGAATAAGGTCATATTATAATGCGTTTTGCAAATGTGTTAAAAGTCTTATGTCAAATTATTACAATTTAGGACTATGATTATGAACATCTATGAACCTTAACAAAAGTTTATGACAAATGTGTATACTTTTAGAAATCTTTATAAATGCACTTATTATGCATTTTGAATCTCAGATTTATAGATAGTGTTCCCAAATATCTCAATTATATATAAAAAATAATATTATAGGCCTTTTTTGTTTGATTTGATGGTGATCAGTATAAATTATGTATTGAGCAAATTTGTATATGTTGCTCTTATAACAAACTACAACATGAAGACTACTGACACATTTAGGTTAGCTGTGTTTTTATTATTTAAAATAGTTTGAAATAGTGAGTAAAGTTAAAATGTGCATTAAAGCAACTTTAATAAATGGGTGGGTAATGACCTGCTGCTTGTCTTGTAGTTTTTCTTTTGTACGTCTGCTTTCATTAATGTTGTGACAATAATATACTGTCTTGAATAGTAGTAATACACCGAACCTAAAGTATCCATTTAAACCCTTGTTCAGTAATGTTCTAATAATTAAAATTGCTTACAAACCATCTGTACTATATAGACCTATATACAAAATCCCATTACAAATGTAAAAAATAAATAAAATAATATAATTTCGAACTAGTTTTTATTTGTTAAACTTTGTGCACCTGACACTCTACTATATACAGAGCACCTTTAATATTTTGTGCATGTATATGTGTGGCTAGGAAAGCACTCTAAATGATGTAATTACTGTTAAACCACAAACTATTAGGAAAATGTTCTTTTGTGAGAATCCAGGTGCATTTTTAATGATTTAGTTCAGTTGAAAATAGAGTAACAGTCCACCAAGAAGATTAAACCTCTAAGTAGTAAATATTTCACATGTACTACTGAAAGTTTCCAAAATAATAGTTAAACCAACTTTGTGGCAGTCGTGGTAAAGACCTTTTACTACATTTCCTCAATTTAAGGCATTGTTTAATTAGAAAATGAACTGCAGTGATGAGTTTTAATTTCAGTCTGGTTAAAAAAAAAACAGTATAAACCTGAGTTTATTTCAAATCAGTCTGCTACATCTATCCTCAGTGCACAACCTCTTTTGTGGTACAGACTTTTACTAACACACTAAAATATAAATAAAAAAAATATTGTGTTATTTTTGGAACCCTAAGAATGTTTTAATATACTGTCTATATGACACACACAGCATCTAGGAGGGAACTTACTTCCACAGTGCATATCTGGTCACATATTGTACTGACAATTTATTGTTACTTATAGAGATTTAGGATAGAATAGAATAAAACATTGGGAAAGTGTCAGGAGTGCTGTGTGATAAAAGGGTTGCAGCAAAAAAATTAAACAATTTATAAGAGAGTAGGGAGACCAGCCTTGTTGATGGTTTGGAGACAGTGGCCATGATCAAGAGACAGGAAGCAGAGTTGAAAGTGGCTGAATTTCAGATGTTAAGGTTTTCTTTAGGTGTGACCAGGATGAACCGGATTGGAATGAGTACATCAGATGCACAGCAGGAGGATAAAGTTCGAGAGTGCAGGCTGAAATGGTTTGGACATGTCCAGAGGAGTGACAGTGGATATATCGGTTGGAGGATGTTGGAGATGGAGCTCTCAGGCAGGAGACAGATAGGAAGGCCAAAGAGGAGCTATATGGCTGTAGGAAAGAAGGATATGCTGAGAGTTGGGGTTAGAGTAAAAGATGGGGACAGGGTGAGGTGGAAAAGACTGATTCTCTGTGGCGACCCCTAAAAAGGAAAGAGCTGAAACAACAATTGGACTACTTAGCCCCTGCATCCATTACCTCACATAGGATTATAGATTCATAGAGTAGTATAGAGTATAGAATAGTTATATAGGACACAGAAGGTTTATTTCGTGTAATACTTTATTTAAAAAAAAAAAAAAAGAATTCAAACACAAACAAAAATTGTGTTACAATAAATGACCAAAGCAAACATGGAAATAAAATGATTAATAATACTGCAGTTCAGCTAGTTCCTCCCTAACTAATGATGTGGTGTTTTAAAGTCACTTTGGATAAAAGCATCTGCTTAATGAATAAATGTTTATGTTGGACATTGGGAGTGGTGGCTCAGTGGTTAGTTCAGTGGTCCACCGAAGTTACCAGTGTGGGTCCTTGAGCAAGACCCTTAACCCTCATTGCTTCAGGGACTCTGTATGTAACCCTGTGTTCTGACCCCAACTATTAAGTGGTATACTGGTAAGTCGCTTTGGATAAAAGCATCTGTTAAATGTAAATGTAATTTAAAATAAATGAAATGGAATAAACAAATATGAACTAAATCATAATCACATATTACATCAATGACTTTACTACGTTTTAACAAATTCATACACTAGATCTACCAATCTAGACAACTATTCCAACAAATAGACAACCAGAGATTAATTATTTATGTAGGTATAATTATTCAAGATGCATGTAAAATCCCAGTGTTGGTACTCTGTGAGGTTAACGAAGTACCACCATCTTCTGGACTGCAGATTTTCTCTTGTACATTATTAAAGCCAGAATGCAGAAATACAGCACATTTTTCACCATCAGCATTGAATATGTCTTGCTGAACAGATTCAAACTCCTTTCACGCTCAGTCGAAACTGCACACACAATGCAAACATTATTTAGATTTTTTTTTTGCTGTGTTAAATCAATTAATATAATACTAAATTTCTATATAAACATAAAACTTTAAAGTTCAAAAAGGGTTAAATATAAGTAAAAGATGAACAAAATCGAACTTTATAAATATTACATTTTATTACCTTAAAACAATTAACTTATAATATCATATGAAACATAAAACAGGTTACCATAAAAAGGAGGTTGTTTCGCCTCTGAGTTTGATGAGATCTTAGCTTGGTCTTTAGGTTTACAGACTTTTGGGGGGGTTACTGCATCTAAAATATATTAATGCCACAAATATACTCAAACACATATACATACATTCATACACAAGTAGCTTTTAGAACATAATTATATAATACATAGAAATACTATGTCTCAAATGTTATATTATAGTTGACTAATGTGTTCAAAGTAACCCATATTATTTAATTGTTGATCTGAATTATTAATATAAATGCTTTCAGTAGTAAATGCTATTAAACTGAATTCATTATGAAAACTGAGTCATGGGTTATATGGAATAGTATTTTTAATCTAAAGAGTGTTGATGAGCTACCTTTTGCAATTTGAAGTGATTGGAATTGTTCCCCATATTGAACTTTACACGTGAAGTCATGAGTCTTAGCTTTTTGCTTGTCTACAATAAGCATGCTGGTTATTTGGGTCTTCTGAGACTCATCAATCTGTTCCAGCTGCTCTCCATCATTGACTGCAACTCCATCTGAACCTTTGACCTCCCAAGTAAATCTCACCAAATTTTTATCAATGTCTCGAACTTCACAAAGCAGGGTATGCTTTGAATCCACTTGGTGGTTGAATGTTGTGTATGTTGAAAATTTAGGAGAAAATTTTTCTGCCTGCTCTGTTGGGGGGAAAAAAAGGAGACAAAATAATTTGATTATAAAACAAATATCAAGACATGACAAATTAAGGATTAAGGAGACTTCATTGACATTCAAATCACACATGATATGAGGTGAAATAAAATTGTACGATTATAACAATTGTTATAAAAAATTTAAATGAAAAAAGTAATATGTTAAATTAGAAATATAAAAAAATAATTAAACTTTATTGCACACCATACAAATCAATTCTTTACAATTATTTTATAAAAATATTATTAGATTTACAAATATTACTCATTTTAATTATTTATTTGATAATACATCTGTAGCACTTTATATGAAAGATGAAATACGATCGCATACTTATACTTATAATTGAGAACCATAATTGAATGAACTGGAGATGTTACAAACATTTAAATAACTATCATTATTTGAATTTAGGGTCTAAATTATATTTTTTACACTAAAATATATTTATGCAATTTCACTTAATTACGTATGCCATTTAGTCATAAGCATTAAGTCTACAATTTTGCAAGCACCATATATTTGTTAACAGCTATAAGGGACGACAGATACTGGTTTGTCGGTTTACTAATTTGTTTGTATGGCTCCGCACCTAAACCTAGAACTGAATTTAAAACCGAACTTTAAACAATAATGACACAAATTTTACTGGCCCAACTCATCTGATAATTCCGTCAAATAACTTTGTCAAATTATCATGCCAAGTTTATCTAACAGTGATAGTGAGGGCCTTACATTATATTTAAATTCTGAAATGGTCATACAACAAAAAAAATGTCAAAGTACATTTAGTCATTTAATCACATTTACAGACTAATACCAAATCTAAACTAATAACTGAATCTAACACAGAAAAATAAACAAGAAGCAAAGCTCTATGTCTGCAATGATGTTTACCATGTTATCAGACACTTTACACTACACTCTAGACTTTACATTGAGAACCAGTCAGTGGCAAATTGAAATGGTTTACTTTGTCACAAATGTTAGAATCCTATAGTACAACATTGTATAGTAATTTTTGCAGTTGTAGCTTTTAAGTTGTAGCTTAATACTTGACCGATTTTGATTGTGTTTACCAAAAATAGGTCAGAAATATAAATAGTGTTTTTCTTTAATATTTTTGTAAGATGTCTAATCATACAAAACTTGTATACGCTTTCATTATACGCTTTCATTATACGCTTTATTTATACGCTTTATTTATACAGGTTCACATTTTAGTTGTGTATTTTGTTTACAAAAATCCTGTAAATATAAGAATCATTTTATTTATGATATATAAATATATATATATATATATAGCTTAATTTGCCATTTATAGCAATATGACTTATAGTGGTAATAATATGAAGGATCAAATTATTATTGGTTTATGCTGTAGCTACAAGTATCCTGTTGTATTCTATTTTTCTATGGCGTATTTGTTCAACAAAATATATAGCACCTAAAACAAGAAAGTTGTATTTGTGGTTCAAAGATATTTATAAAATGACAACATACATATAAAATTTTTTGCACTGCTTTTTAGCCATTTATATATATATATTTTTTTTTTTTATTTTGCCAATTGTTTGATTAAAATTATTCCTGGACTCAGCTGTAACACCGTTTCAAGGTTTGAGTTATTAAAACATTACAATGTAATATATTTGCAAATGCATTCAAACAAAGTATGCAAAGATTTTTTTTTTTGCTTTATTACTACTTTCAAGGTATTAAAAAAACAATTTCAAAATAGCTAAATAAACTTTAAAAAAGGGGGAAATATATATAGTTTTACATTTAAATACTTTTTTTACTTTTCTCGCATTGTTTGATCGAATAATACGTAAATAACATAGCATAGTAATTGCCAGATAAAACGTTTTTTGTAATTATAAATGTTACTATATGTGTATACAAACAAAAAACATCACTTTAAAAATACACACTTTTTTTTCACGATTATTAGAATTTTTCTCTTTTTTTTTACAATTAATCTTTTAATTAATTTTTTCAGAAAAATACTTTCTGATTCATTATTTTAACTAAAAAAAACATACACACCTTGTCCTCCTAACACATATATTGAATTTAAATAAAATACCACAAAATAATGTACAGATATGAAAGTATTTGGACTTAAAATATATCATCAAGCACGTTTCATGTGCTTTTATCTCCTGTAAAAGACTAACTATATAAGTTTATTTTAACTTTCAATTTCATAACAAACAATTTCTTTATCATGTAAGTAATTAATGACAAATATTAATATATACATATCATGCAATTGTAAAGCAATTCTTACCTGTTACATGGAGCCTTGTCCCTGCACTGAAGACTTTAACCCAGTATCACAGTGTATCATTTAGTTACAAAAACATGCACTGTTTATTGATTAAGTGTATTTCCTGTTTTCTTCACTATGCATATTTTTGGTGATATTACATTGAAACCATCCAAATAATAGCACTCTATTATCTCTAATAGCACTCACTTTAGCTGTATTCTTTAGTTGGTGGGAATTTTTCAATAAAACCCACAACATCCAAGGTTTTTAGATATCCTTAATATATGTATATATGACTAAATTAACTTTTTTAAATACATTGTATGTACATTTTTTTGTACAGTTCTACATGATACATTGGGATGGACAGTTGGCATGTGCATAATTAACATACTAAGCTGGTTTTACATTCATCTTCTGCTATAGTCCGTATTTAGAACTAAAGAAAAAAATCTCTTGCATTTTTCTATTAATTACAGAATTACTTTATTACTAGAAATAAATAGTATTGATATTAGAATATGAAGAGGCATGCACATTTGGTCAAAGCAAAAGGGTTCATATCAAAGATGGCAAAATTCTAATGGAATTATTATTACCGGATTATTTTAGTCCCCTCAGAGTAATTATTCAATTATACTTTATCTGGTTGATTTTCAGAACAAAACTAGTCATGTAATTTGGATTTACACTCTATGATAAATTATTCTGATATATTATGCCTGTTTTTACTGTTTAAGTGTAAATATAATTTTTAATAAGCTGATTAATTTTTAATTTGATGTGAAACAGATGTTTTTGTCTTTCACCGTATTGCATTTTTATGCATTATATTTTTAATAAAAAAAAAATACTTCCGTTGTTTTATCAATCACATAATCAAACTAAGTAGATGCATCATACAAGGCTGCAAATAAATAAAATACAATAAAAAGTAATACTATTTGATCACAACTATTTAACTTTTCTATGCATTTGTGATTTGTTCTTTTTACAGATATCTGTGATCAGTACTGCTGCATTTTATTAAATACAGATACATTTTTCTGTTTAGAGACAGATCAGTAATTATTTAGGTATCAGCTGGCAAAAGATTCACAAATAAGTTTTAACAGTTCACGATTTAAGATCAGTTGAAAACATTTAGAAAGGTAATTTTTCTTACCTGTTACATGTAGTCTTGTCCCCGAACCAAAGACTTTCCTAGTGTCACAGTGTGACGTTTACTTACAAAAACATGGCATTAATTTTTTGTAATCAACTTTTATCTTAACCATTTTCTTTGAGATGCAAATAGGTAAACTGAAATATTTCCTTCGCTTTCACATGCCTAAAAAAGAATATATCTAAAAAAAAAAAACACTCAAATCTGAATGTTATTTTGTAAACCACCAGGAGTCATAATAAATTTGTTCAGTCATTCAAACTCACACGTAATTGTGGGAATATTACACTGACTGCTGAAATTATGCATTGATTTACATTTTATAAATATTCATACCAAAAACTTGAGGGAATATACCTGCGATTTTGTATGAAGCTTATTATTGTGAATAATAATAAATCAATAATAATATGTCTATGCTTTTTATGATGCATTGAGTCGGTATTCATGATGCGTTAGAAACACATTTAATAATCTTTGAAACACAAAGTCTCTGTTCACAAGTCACTGACAATGTACATAGATATTCAGAACCATGCTTAAAAAGTATTATTAAAAAATATGTAATAAGTTTGTATAATGCAATGTGACATTTATTAATTATAAATTATGTATTCTAAAACGTATGATTCTTTAACGTGTTGTAGAGACCAGTTACTTTACTTCAGGTAAAGTAAAAAACATCTTGCATTAAGTAAAAATTGGCAAAAAAAAAAATCCTTTCAGACACAACCCACATTCTCTACCAGGACATACAGTCTTTAGGGACAATTTAGATCAACCGATTCACCTTAAATCCGTGTTTTTGGACTATGGGAGGAAACTGGAGAACCCGGCGAAAACCCACGCGAACATGGGGAGAACGAAAACACACAGATCAGAAACCCTTGATGAGAGGCAAAGGTGATCACCAATAAGCCGCCCATTGTTATATACCATGCATTGCATTTAACCATACCTCGGAAAGCGTGTGATCTCTACAAGTATACCATACTTCAGGTGGCACACTACTCTTAACACTGCACTAGCACACAGGTGGGGCAGTCGTAGGTTTGCGGTTAAGGAACCAGCCTTGGGACCTGAAGATCCCTGGTTTGATTCCCAGTCCCACCAAGTACTATGTGGGATGTGCCCTTGGCAAAGGCACATAGCCCTAATTGCTCCCTGGTTGGGCTGCCCGCCGCTCCTGACATTTGTTCTCACTTCACTCAGTGTGTGTATGTGTGTTTCACTGCATGAATGATTTAAATTTGGGAAAACATTCCTATGTATTTAAAGCAAAAGGGATCACTATCAATTGAACCCTTTGTTTTGGTTCTAACACTGCAGCACCAACTATATTGTGATGCTGGAGGAACCTCATGTTATCCCCAGTCACTCCAAACAAGCATGAGGACACCCTTGTTCAATTGTGATGCACAGCTGAAAAACAATATACTAATTAGTAAGCATAAAAGGAAGCACAACATCCTAGGTTAGTTTAGTATTTAAAGAATCAACAGTTGTTGGTTTGCTTACAGGTTAAAAATGGGTAGAAAGAAATAACTTTTTTAGAGACCCATCAGTCCATTGTTGTGTTAAAGAACGAAGGCTACTTAATTTGAAATATTGCAAAGAAACTGAAAATATTTTACTATCACAGGCTGTCAACTGAGAGCTGCACTAAATGGAACCCGTCAAACACCAGCGTCAGCAACAGCAAATCTTTTCTTTTCATCACAGTCTTTTCTTTTTATTAGACAGTGTGAGGTATGGCTTTTTTGTGACAAATCTGTCGTGAAGGCCAGCATCCTGAAGTTGGCTATTGACTGTTGGTGTTTGACGGATTCCTCTCTGTTGATAACCTCTGAGGCATCTGAAGACTTCACTTGACCCCTTTGCATTTTTCACTCTTTGTTTAATTACAGTCATTTGCTAGAAAAAAAAAAATAAGAAAGTTAATTTTATTTCTCATTAATGTACACTTAGCACACCATGTTGACAGAAACAAAACAGAAATATATTTTTGCTAATTAAATAAAAAAAAAAGTAAAATATCACATGGTCATAAGGCCCTTTGTCCAGTATTAAGAAAACGCACCCTTTTTAGCTCGTACAGCCATGAGTCGTCATGGGAATGATGCCTGAAAGTTGTTTTAGCTGTGTGCTTACGGTCATTGTTCTGTTGGAAGGTGAACCTTTGGCCCAGTCTGAGATCCTAAGCACTTGGAAAGAGGTTTTCTCCCAGAATATCGCTGTACTTGGACGCATTCATATATCCTTCGATTGCAACCAGTTGTTTTGCCCCTGCAGCTGAAAGCACCCTCATGGCATCATGCTGCCACCACCATGTTTCACTGTTGGAATAGTATTGGGCAGGTGATAAGCAATGTCTGGTATCTCCACTCATATCACTTAGAATAAACGCAAAAGAGTTTAATTTTCGTCTCATCACACCAGAGAATATTATTTCTTATAGTCTGGGAGTCCTTTATGTGGGCTTTCATATTTCATGCTTAGAAGTGATAATTGACTTTGTGGAACTTTCTCCCATTTCTCTACTGCATCGCTGGAGCTCAGTCCCAGTAATCTTTGGGTTCTTTTTTACCTCTCTTACAAGGGCTCTTCTATCACGATTCTTTTATAACCTTGGCCAGATCTGTGTTTTGCACAATTCTGTTTTTGAGCTCCTTGTGCAGTTTCTTCGACCTCATGATTCTCATTCGCGCTGACATGCACTGTGAGCTGTAAGGTCTTATATAGAAAGTTGTGTGTCTTTCTTAAAAAGAAATGGACAGCATTTGAGTTAAATATAATATTGCTGTGATCTTGCTAATATCACAGCAATTGTCTACATTTCTTGGTGGGCGGGGGGGGGGGGGTTTCTTGGATGGTGCTGTCAAATTGGGAGCTGATTGTAGATTAATAAAAAATATAATTAACTTTTTTGGCTTCAATGAAACAAAGAGAAATATTTTTTTTAAAGGTCTGAATACTTTCTGTACGCACTGTAATCCCAAAATTGAGACCGAACAAATCTTGAATGCCACCGTCTTCCCCGTAGGTCCACAAAAATGTCACATTTAGTTATCTTACAAGTTAAGAATTGCTGAATATTCTTTACTGTCAATTCCACAACATGTTTTTTGTAAACACTACAACTAAAAAGTATCATTGTGGCGACCTGACACCCAGCTGGCACAGTAGTAAACTGCAGAGTGGCTTTTCTTCAGTTTATCTATCTTCAAGCTATACTTCTCACCGTCTCTGTTTACACCAAAGTCATTTTTATCAGGGTGATTCGAATCACGAATCGGCAAATTATTTGTACTGCTGGTGTACAGGATGCGTGTAAGAGCTTCATTGTCTTTTTTCTGGTACCAGTGGACATATGTGCTGGATAAGTCCTTTACAGTGCAGTCAATATACACAGTTTTTCCTATTTGCCTTGTCTTGAGCGGTGTGTGTTGTTGCAATGTCACACCAAGAACTGCTTATACCGACAAAAAAAAACATAAATTATCAAGTTATTTTCTTGTTTTATATCACTTTTATATGACACTTACCTGTAGCCAAGGACAAAAATAAGAGAAAAATGACTTTAAACATTTTATTATACTGTATATTAAAAAATAAAATACAGTAAGACAACTCTTATCATACACTATTGTGTGTTTGTATTACTGCAACTTAAAAGGATGGGTAGGTTGAGAAAGAAATAATGATGTCATTTCCGGAGGTGGGGACTTGACATTTTTACAATCAGAATACCAGAATGTATATTGTAGTGTTTAATATTTTCTATAAATTTGATTACTGAATTCAACAGCTATTATTATTATTATTATTGTTATTAAAATTAAGAAACAGATAATGATTACATTGTATGTCATTATATATAAAGCATTATGTTAACATTTTAAAATACACATAGACATGCTTGAGGACCCAATTAAAAAATTTTTTTCAACATTTAAAGGATGATAAGTTTGCACAACACAAACTGTATTTTTATTTCCTTGATATTTACAAGTACAGACCGGTCACTCACAGCAAAAATGGCAGATCTTTTGTAATTTTTGTCATTTATATAAATCATTTAAAAAAAGTTAATGAGCGATAAAATGCATTACATTTGTATTTGCTATTTTTGGATTGTGCTTTACACCTAATGATTATTTTGATAGTTAGTAATTTTCAAAACTAATTACACATAAAATATTAACCAGTGCTTAAAGTAAATGTTCTTATCAGATAAGTACACTTTTTGTTGATTTATCAACTTTAAGATGCGTGGTTTTTGTACACACTGCAAGATGTTAATATTATTGTGGGCTACCTGACTCCCAGCTGGCACAGTAATAAACTGCAGTGTGACTTTTCTGCAGATTATTTATCTTCAATTTATACTTATCACCCCTGCTGATTACAGTAAAGTTATTGCTATAAGGGTGATTGGGATCAGGTATAGGCTTATTTTCATTACTGGTATACAGGATCCTTTTGAGAGCTTCATTGTCTTTCTTTTGGTACCAGTGGACATATGTGGTGCGTAGGTCCGTTACAGTGCAGTCGAAGAATGCACTTTTTCCTATTTGTCTTGTCAAGAATGGTGTGTTTTGTTCTAGTTTTACACCCAGACCTGCAAATTTACAAAAATAAATCAATTTAAGTAATGTATAACGTCTATTTTAACAGCATTTTTGCATTACTAATATACTTACCTGTGGCCAAGTATAAGAAAAAAATTAATATAAATCTAAGCATTTTTAATTGTATGATATAACAGGATGAATACAGTAAAAACAGTTCTATTGCAGTCTTTTGGGTGATTATGTTAACATTACGGTAGAGCCTAGTCTGTCTGGCATGAAATATTGATGTCATTTCCTAGGGTGGAGACTTGGCTCTTTTAAAGCCTTTATGTCTAAATATGTAGTGCATAATGTTTATGATAAATATTTATCCACCACTATTCTTTTTTTCATGATTACTAGAGGCTTGTTTAAGAAAATGCAACATTTAAACAATTTGCATTCTTGTTTCTTTTAAGTTTCCAAGTAACACAGACTCACTGCATACATGGCAGATCTTTTGTAATTTTTGACATTTAATAAAAAGAAGAAAAAAAAGAGCAAAGTAATTTTGCATAATATTTGACAAAGTTGCCAACATTTTTTGGGAAGTTTTGGGGAGTTTGTTTTAAGTAAAAGAAATCGGGCGGCATAATGGTTTATTGTTTAGCACATTCACCTCTCAGCACTGGGGATCCAGGTTTGAATCCCGATCTGAGTTGAGTTTCCATGTTCTCCCTGTATTCGCATGGGTTTTTACCAGGTTATCTAGTTTTCTTGCCATAGTTCAAAAACATGGATTTTAGGAAAACTTTCTCTATGTAGTTTGTGTAGTCTGTGTGAGTAAGTGTGTTTCCAGCAATAGATTGGCGCCCTGTACTGGGTGTATCTGAAATGTTCTTCTCTGGATGGGCAAAAGGAGCCTCCTGCAACCCTAATATAGAAATAATTGGATGGATGGATGGGTGGATGGATGGATATAATCGCATCACAAAAAAAGTTGAAGTTTTATAATCTTTATAAATGAATTGCTGTTTAACACAAATAATAGTTTTATTCGTCAGTCATTTTCAAAACTGATAAGACATGAAATATTATCCAGTTCTTATAGTAAATGTTCTTATCAGATAAGTACACGTCTGTGGATTCAGCATCAACTTTATATGAGACGTGGTTTTTGTACACACTGCAAGATATTAATATTATTGTGTGCCCTGCCAGCTGGCACAGTAATAAACTGCAGCGTGACTTTTCTTCAGTTTATTTATCTTTAAGCTATACTTATCACCCCTGCTGCTTACAGTAAAGTCATTGCTATCAGGGTGATTGGGATCAGTTATAGGCTTATTTGCATTACTGGTATACAGGATCCTTTTGAGAGCTTCGTTGTCTTTCTTTTGGTACCAGTGGACATATGTGCTGCGTAAGTCCGTTACAGTGCACTCGAAAAATGCAGTTTTGCCTACTTGTCTTGCCAAGAATGGTTTGTTTTGTTCTAGTTTTACACCCAGACCTGCAAATAAAAAAATATTTTAATTTAAGTAATGTATAACGTCTATTTTAACAGCTTTTTTGCATTACTAAAAACTTACCTGTTGCCAAGTATAAGAGAAAAATAAATAGAAATCTAAACATTTTAATGGTATGATATAACAGGATAAATACAGTAAGAACAGTTCTATTGCAGTCTTTTGGGTGATTTTGTTAACGTTACAGTAGAGGCTAAGTCTGTCTGGCATGAAATACTGATGTCATTTCCTAGGGTGGAGACTTGACTCCTTTAAATCCTTCATACTTAATTATGTCATGCATAATGTTTATGATAAATATCTATCCACCACTATTCTTTTTTTCATGATTACTAGAGGTTTGTTTAGGGAAATGCAACATTTGAACAATTTGCATTCATATTTTTTTTTAATATTTACAGGTAATACAGACTCAGTGCATACATGGAAGATCGTTTGTAATTTTTGTCATTTATTGACAAGAAGAAAAAAAAGAGCAAATATGAAGAATTTTTGCTCAATATTTGACAAAGTTGCCTACATTTTTTTGGGAAATTAGATTTGTTTAAGGTAAATGAAATGTACAAATTGAGCGGCATATAGTGGTTTAATGGTTAGCACATTCACCTCTCAGCACTGGGGATCCAATTTTGAATCCCAATCTGGGTTCAGTTTCCATGTTCTCCCTGTATCCACATGGGTTTTGACCATTATATCTGGCTTCCTGCCACAGACCAAAAACATGGATTAAAAAAATAAATTGCTGCCCTTAAATGTCCTCTATGTAGTTTGTGTAGTCTGTGTGAGTGAGCGTGTGCCCAGAATAGATTGGTGCCCTGTGCCTGGTGTATCTGCCCAATGCCTAAAATGTTCTTATCTGGATGGGCATGGTGAGCCCCCTGCGACCCCAGTATGGAATTAAATGGATAGATGGATGTAAATGTTCAAATCTCAAAAAAATTTAAGTTTTATAATCTTTATTAATGAATTGCTGTTTACCACAAATCATTTTTATTAATCAGTCATTTTCAAAACTGATAAGACATAAAATATTAACCAGTTCTTATAGTAAATGTTCTTATTAGATACGTACACTTCTGTGGATTCAGCATCAACTTTATATGAGACGTGGTTTTTGTACAAGCTACAAGATATTAATATTATTGTGTGCCATCTGACTCCCAGCTGGCACAGTAATAAACTGCAGCGTGACTTTTCTTCAGTTTATTTATCTTTAAGCTATACTTATCACCCCTGC
>JAOUQT010013953.1:0-12058 GCA_025769995.1 Xyliphius kryptos | reverse complement strand
TCTGGTGAAAATTTCATGTCAATAGCACCTCTAGAAATATATTTACTGAGAAAAATGGTGACGTGTTCAATAATTATATGAAGAGGTTTATAAGAAACATTTTGAAAGCCTTGTTTTCAAAATCAGGATGTTATGAAGGTTACTGGTAACAAAAAGAAATGTAAAATTGAGATGTGGGAGAGAATGTACTTGTCAAATGAAGGTGTTCTGAGTCGCGTGTTACGATGTAATGACTTCTTTGTATGCAACGTTTGCTGTGCGACCCTGTGGCTGGAGTAAAATGAGGCTGCGCTAACTCTGGAGCAGACCAGGTAGAGCTGGCCATGCGAGAAGCAGTCATGTCTCAAGTCCACACCTACGACCTTGAGAGACTGACCCTGAGATTTGTTAATAGTCATTGCAAAGCACATTTTGGATTGGGTCCCCTAGTGATTTTTTTTAGAATTTTTGATATCTCTATGATTGTAGAGGTCGACCTGTACATCTCTGCCAATTTTTAAGTATGTGATGTGCGTGAAAGTGTCCAATTAAAGCAGGACCTGTATTTTGGATTGGGTCCCCTGGTGGGCCCCCCATGGGAATGTTTTGGAATTTTTGATATCTCAATAAATGTAGAAACAATCCTGGACATACCTGCCAAATTTGAAGTTTGTGGGATGTGTGTAAGTGAGGAACTTTTTGGAATTTTTGATATCTCTAAGACTGTAGCGGTAATCCTATATATTTCTGGCAAATTTGAAGTTTGTGAGGTGTGTGGAAGTGCCAAATTTAATTATGGCCCGTGTTTCAGATTGGGTCCCCTGATGGGCCCCCCGGTGGATTTTGAAAGTGAAAACTGCTTAGTTGTTCCAAGTGCATGGTGAAGAGTGACGGTGCCAAGTTTCAATCTTGTAGGTAGTCGGGAAGTGGGAGAATTAGTGACGAGTCATTCAGTGAGTGAGTGAGGGCTTTGGGTTTTATAGGTATAGAGAAGACTTCAACATGTGCCCCAAGTGTGTGTGTGTGTGTGTGTGTGTGTGTATATATATATATATTTATATTTCATGATAAACTTTGACTCTAACCTGAATCCAAGCTTGCTGATAATGAGCCATCTGATTCTCTGTTCAGCTCATTTGCACCAGTCATTGAATCTGCACAGATAAAAAGATTTCACCCCAAATCATTAGTCTGGATTAAAAACGGTAGTTATGAATTGCGCTGAGGTGTGCAACACAAACCGTTCTCAAGAGCAGCTTTTCCCATCTCCTCCTCATCCAGTGACACGAGACTATGAAAGGAAACAGAAGCCCATTTTGTTTTCAGACTGTACGAACATGGGTAGGTTATTTATTGTTCTAATGGATCAGCGGAATACAACACACATTTTGCAGTTCAGCAGCTCCAGTGAAAAATGCCCAGACAGGAAAATGTAAAAACAGATAGTACCTTATAAAATGCCATCGATGCAACAAACTGAACATTTTTGGCTGTAACTAAATTTATATAAAGAGATAAATAAAAGTGGCGGATTCCAGAATACCAAACACGTTTTGCTATTTTTCATTTATTATGCCAGTATTTAATTTACATTAAATGGACTAAAATATATTATCCCGGTATTTAAAAGTAACACCTCATAATTTACCTCCTTTAAACACACTTTGCTAAATAAATAGAAACAAAGTGACGTGTTGGTAAAATGAAGGGAAAAAGAGGCACCCTGCTTGATATTAAAGCCTCACCACTAATGTCCTCTGGTATGCTTAGGCTTTGCCAAAGCCTGACACAATAACCAAATACACAAATCAAGACACCGACCAATTAAACGATTGCTCTTGTTTAATTGAAAATATAAAATATTATTACAGATTTCTTAAGCTCATCATTACAATTGTATTTAATAATATTGTTCAATGTGAAGTGTCAAGAAAACATTAAATGTTTGTCATTATGAAGGGTGTAAATAGTAATTGATTTAAATCGATTATACAGCCGATTGATAGGTTCACAAAAGTATCAATTAATGTGTTTGTATTATCTGCCATTTTTCGCAGTTTTAATTTCCGCTACAAAGTAAATAAAATACCACCTCCAAAGCTGCAGGCGGTGCTACATCACTATTGTCTTTAAACTTCCTTTAAACATCACAAGAGGAAGAAGAATGTGAAATGTTACACACCCACAAAACTAAATGATCTTTTATTTAAAATTAAATGTTGCTTCGCTCGTCAAACTAATACAGGTCGCAATATATTATAAAAAGATTTCCACCTTTCCAAACACTGATGCTGTTCCCATAAAACTGCGGCTTTAAAAAAAATTTAATATACATATATATGTAAAAATAGGCGGCAGGGTGGCTTAGTGGTTAGCACGTTCACCTCTCAGTGTTGGGGATTCCCAGTTCCAGTCCAAATCTGGGTGTTTCTATGTTCTTCCCGTGTCTGCATGGGTCTTCTCAGAGTCGAAAAACATGGATTGAGGTAAATTGAAGGTTCGGAATTGCCCAATATAGTGTGTTTTTATGGGTGTGGCTGTGTTAGTGAGTGTGCCCAGCGATAGGTTGGCACGCTTTCCACAACCCACAACTTTCTCCCCTTGATGGTCATGGGGAACCACCACTACACTTGCTTAAAAAAATAAAGGGAACACTTAAACAACACAATGTAACAAGGTCAACCACACTTCTGGGAAATCAACCTGTCCAGTTAGGAAGAAACACTGATTGTGCATTAATTTCAGTTGTTGTTGTGTAAATGGAACAGACAACAGGTAGAAATAAGAGGCACTTAACAGGACAACCCCTATAAAGGAGTGCTTCTGCAGGTGGTGACCACAGGCCTTTTTTCTGTCCTTATCCTTTCTTGCTGATGTTTTGTCACGTTTGCATTTTGTCAGTTCTCTCACCATAGAGGTAGCATGAGGCGGTGTCTACAACCTACAGAACTGTATGGAGACAGGCCAGTACACCAGGAGACATGGGGGGGGGGGTGTAGGAGAAAACATCCGCTGCCTCATCAGGAGCATGCCCAGGCGTTGTAGGGAGATTATACAGGCATGTGAAGGCTGCACACACCACTGAGCATCATTTAACTTTTTAAAATGGGATGTCCACTGATGTTGGATCAGCCGGTCATTTGATTTTCCACTTTGATTTTGAGTATGATTTCAAATCCAGACCTCCATGGTATACTAATTTTGATTTACATCTTGATCATTTTTATGTTATTTCGTTCTCAACGTATTTCACTAACTACTAAACTAAAATATTTAAGTTGAAAATCTTTTTCCTTGAGATCGAGGAGGTTGATCTACAGTTGATCTTATTGCACTTTGCTTGACTCTTTTTAAGGAGTAACTGTTCTTTTTACAGCACATTGATCACAACTGCAATAGTGTGATAAACATTATGTGAACAGAATATGGATTCTTTATCTCAATAAAAGGCAAATTATTTTCTTGTTGATTTGAATAGATTTCATGTAAAAAAAAATGTAATCGTATTAAATTCAGGGGGAATTTTTACGTATCAAAAATAATCAAATTGTTGGCTTGAAAAAATCAATACTAAATTGAATCATGAAGGCTCCCATTTGCACCCCTAGCCAATATGATAAAAACAAAGAATTATGTTCTTACTTGTCTGTATTAAGTTGCTTTTCCTTGTCCTCTGTTGACTCTTCTCCTGCAAGGTACTCCAGTGGGTCCCGTAACTCCTACAAGACAAAATTGCTAAATATAAAGGTTTTTTACATGGTTACTAATGAACCATCCTTTACTAGTGGAATGTTATAGCATAACATTATAGCACTTTATATAAGTTTTTAAACACTATTAACACATCATTGGCTCTTTGCGCATAGATATACGTTGTGAGCTTGCTGTGTGTCTATTAGTGGCCAATTTTATGTTACTAACCCACAGAAACAAACACTCACCCCCACCCTCCAGAATCAGACAGAGAGAACCTTTTGAAATGAATTACATGCCAAAACAGCATGTATTTTAGAGATACAATTTTACATTAAAATTGTAGTTTTACATTTTTTTTTTATAATAAATACCGATTCATTCAAGCTGCTTAGCATGCTGCCATGCTTCCAGTTTTACGAATGAAATCAAATAAATTCAAACTGCATATTATTTTCCAGCTTTTACTAAAATAATTTATACATGGATTCTAAAAAAACCTCAACGATGTCTACATATACTATTGCCACAGTGCCTTTAATTTCCTTAAAAGACAAATCAATAAATGTAAACTGTAAGAAAGATTTATTTAAAATAATATTGCTCGTAGGTACGTGTGTATACAGTCCATGACAAAATTCTTGTCGCATATGGCTATAGTAAATTAAAATGGTAAATTACTTTATTTCTAATCAAGCATTACAATAAATGTTTCACTTTATTCTCAAGGGCTTACACATAAATAACTGGGTGCAATATAAAACTGTCAAAAATTGCACTTATGTCCACAGCTTGGAGCCCATAACATCCATTTTTACAAAGACAAAAAGTCGTCATGTCTTTAAAAGATTCGAACAATCCCAGATTAGTGTCACCTGAAACAAATAATTTAATTAACACATTCTCAAGTGTGTATAAAAAACCCCTAGCACTCCAGACTTTCATTTGAAGAGCAACCTGACTTTTGACAACATGCCAAAGATTCCACTACCCACCAAAGTGTTGACCATAAAGAAAGACCAAGTATGCTGTTGAGGCAGCAGACATCTTTAATATGTCTAAACGTCAAGAGGAAAAAGAAAAAAAGTCCAAGAAACTGGTGATGTTCACGACAAGACCAGGTCAGGCAGATCACTTAAGACAGCTGTTTAAGAGGACAGTTTGTTGAGTGTTTGTTGGGTGTGTAAGAGCTGTGCAGAGTGGATCAACAGCCTAAAATATCAAGACATCCTTGCTGCCCATTATTGTCTAAGCCACAAGAGAGGACAAAGGAAGATCAAGGTGCTCCAGGATCAGCCAACCCAGTAACCGGACATGAACATTATTGAGCATGTCCCGGCTAAAATGAAGGAGGAGGCTTGAAAGTTGAAACCAAAACAATCTTGATGAACTTAAGAGAGCCCTGCAAGACTGCTTTCTTTGTCAATCCAGATGACTTAAGTTATTTGAGTCATGGCCAAGACATATGGATGCAGTTCTCCAAGCTAATGGAAGGTATATATGATATTAATTATTTTTTTTCAAGGCCCCATGAATTTATTTTCTAATGTTATTGCAGCACTTAAGTGTATTCAAAGTAAAGTATTTGACAAAAAGTCAGTCAACTCCGTGTCAATAGACTGCACCTTCAGAGTGGTGAAGTGGTAGGGCACGTAGCCCTTAAAGGCCTCATGGATGCCAGACATGGTGTTTGCAGTCTTCTCCCAGAACTGTAGGAGTGTTGTCTAAAAAACACACACAAACACACAAAAAAAAAAGTCACCTCCCTACTAAGAGGTATATAAATATTTGAAACAAAATATCTAAAATAAAATTTCTAACAACATGCCATATGTCTCTTTAAAAAAGTAAATAGTTTAAAAATAGTTAAATTAGTAACAAGGACTGCAGGAACCTGGTAAGTGCAGAGGGAGTGAGACAGCATGTTGCAGCGACTCGCCCCCAGCATGTCCACTTTCTGACACACGTCATTCTTCAGTTTATCAAAGTTCACTTTAGTTCCTCTTACTTGGGCTTGCACCTTTACAGATGTATAAACATGGTTTTAACACTGCAGCTTAAACACAATAAGACGAAAATATATTAAATACTACGAACCAACGCAATAAAAAATACATTTCTATTTTTAACGTCTATAAAACATTTTCTTTGTAATTACACACCAGTTCAGGGCACATTTTTAAAACAAATCGGCTCCTTATCTTAATACAGTAACATTGATGTTTAGACTTGACCTGCACTCTGACAAACATAACAATATTAACTGTACTGTCAGATAATATTGTAACATTTTTGTTCATTCTTATTCTTTGTTTTATTTTGTACCTCAGCTTTGTGCATTACTTGTCATGCCAATAAAGCTTTTTAAAAATTTAATATTTGATTAAAACATTTGTTGCATAAAATGAACTGATAGTAAATATTCAATTGATTTGGATCCATACGTAGTTAATACACCAAGACCCACAGAACAATTCTGTCATATATAAACAACATACACAAGCAATTTGTCAATACTTGTGATTATTGATCCAAGTTAAAATTATACTTCAGTTAAGCTAAATCACACAGACTTCACAGTTAGTTTTGTCCACAGATTTGCTGGTTAAAAATGCATTGATGTGATTGTTGTACTACATCACTCTTAATTCACAACTAACAAACAAATAAAACAAAGATGCATCAACTTTGTGTCGGCAAAGTGTGCTATTAAGCGAGGCCCGCAAAATTCACAGGCCCGGGGGCAATGCATTATGGCCCTGCACACACTCCACAACCATCAAACCTGTTCTCTGTGTGTGTGTAAATGTATAAGGCATCGTAATTAATTCTTATGTTGACAATAAAAAAAAAAATAAAAAAAATTCAGTTCCAGTCACTTTCTCTTTATTTTTTAATTATTTTTTAAAAGCTGCTATGACCTAAATCTCATCATCTTGGAACTTGTCCACACCTAGCCAGGTATCTGGAAAAACAAATAAATTTTTATGTCTTTGGGGCTTCTATCCACATGAAAACGATTATTATTAAAAAAACGATTATTAATAAAAACACAGAGCAAAGTGGAGATTTTTTTTAAACTTTGTTTTCGTGTATGCCTGTGTACTTGTGAAAACAGTGTTTTACTATCTTAAAAATCACTGTTTGCGATAAATAATACGACAAAGACGTCACACATGCAACTGTTGATTTTGCGTTTGATAAAAATGAATGTCACCAGAAATGTGCTGCTTCTTACATTAATTTAGACGATTTCTGCTTGTTTATTTTTTACAAACTCAGTTGTTACAGTGCATTGAGGGACACAGGAGAAGAAGAATTTGGAGGTTGGATGTTTTACCTCCTGGCACCATGTTTCAAATCTTACCGAAGCGAGAACAGGAAATCATGTTTGTTTTGAGGGATTCTGATTGGCTGACAGATTTGATAGTATGATAGACAGTGTATGATAGTATTTTAGAAATGTTGTGGGGAGATATCCGTTTTAAAAAAATACCTGGCTACGTGTGGACTAGGCCTTAGACAGTTAAAAGACAATAGCATCTTTTACCTTCCGGAACTTCTCAAGTTGTTTGTAGGTGTCAGGGTCCAGCTCCTGGGAGATGTCCTTCATCCAGAGCAAAGCACCTCGGTACTCGGTCCTGGCTTGCTCCATGCGGCCAACGGTCAAAAGTGTGTCAGCTATCGCTCTTCTCCGAAATGTTTCTACCTCCTGCTCCATTCGATGAAGTGGAGTGCACAGAGCCAACCTGCAGCCAGAGGAGAAAAAAAATCATGCAGATGAGTCTACTGCAAAAACCTAAATTCAGTTGAGAACAGCTGGATAATTTCGAAAATTAAAAAGGTCCTAAAGCATAGGTCGGCAATGAGTGACCCACGGGGCAGATGTGTCATGAGATTGTTTAACTATAATAAATGATAATAAAAAATCGGCTGGAAAATATGCGCCTCGAGCGCTCTGGTGCGCAGTTTCATTTCGGCATTTATGTAATGTACGAATAGACCAGACATCAGATGTGGCTGCGACATACTTCTCGCACCGGCTCTGTCGTTCCTGCTTCAGCCTTTAAAGATTTTTTCTCCACGTTCAACCTCATTGTCACATCTTGTTACTGACTGGATGGGGTGGAGTCACGTGACTCCAGACTGCGCCTAGGGTCCGCACCGATAGTGCAGCCTGCAGTCACGTGACTACCCTACAGACAGCACGGAGCGCAGCCTCTTAAAGGAACATGAACGTAGCTGACAAAACGACTTTTCTTTTTAAGATACCGAAAATACCGATACGAGCAGGATGACGTCGGTTATCGTCATAAATTTCGGTATCGGTAAATTTTCAGTATATCGCCCAGGCCTGATAACAAGCATAAGCATGATTTCTTACGGTTTTTAATAGTTAATTATATCATACTAATTGTAGAACCGTGATCAATTCTTACACAATAATTGTACCATCAAAATCTGTAATCGTCTCATTCCTAGTATGGATCTGAAATTTGTATTTGGTAGCTGCTTTGTATTTTAAAATGTCTATGTCTGCTGAAATAGATTTTTAAAAAATTGGGGTAAATGATGGAACTGAATAATATACTTAGATTAGACAGCATGATTCATAAGCTCCAGTCTGCACAGCTGTGCTGTCTCAACTGGGAATTATTTGTGACTGGACTTATACATAATTAATCAGATCCTGAAAAGGTAATGAAGCAGGTAATAGGATGTGTCTTTGACCCCCAAAAAAGAATGTAATTTACATCATTTATCTGTAAAAATGTGTTTTTATTAATGTTTAAGTTGCCTACCTTTTGAGACCTTTTAAATTTTTGAAGAGACTCCATTCCTATCTGAACTTATAGATTAGTGAGCTGACACACACTGCCATACACACCGCTATAAAACAATTTTCAATGTCAGTGTAACCGAATATAAGCCACTCGGGCGTGAACAACTCTTAAGACACAATTCTATTATTTTCGAAGAGTCACATAACAGGATTCAATTCTTTATTGTTCTTATTTTTTTTTTACAAAAACATTTTTATGTAGTGTATGTGTGCTTAGAAAACCAAAAGCTACTTCTCTGCCTCTGAATATTTGACGATATGTCCTCAATTCTCAAAAGCATAGACAGACAGATAGTATTAGAATGGTAGAATTACATTACATGTTTTTATTCATTCATTCATTATCTTCCGCTTTTTCCTTTATGAGGGTCGCGTGTGGCGGGGGGGGGGTGCCCATCCAGGGGAGAACGTCTCGGGCGCTGGGCAGATACACCCAGGACAGGGCGCCAATCCATCCCTGGGTACACACTCACTCACACATACACGCACTCTACAGGGCAATTTAGAGCATTCCATTTACCTTCATGTTTTTGGAATGTGGGAGGAACCCGGAGGAAACCCACGCAGACACGGGTAGAACATGAAAACTCCACCCAGATTGGGATTCTAGGCGAATGTGCTAACCACTAAGCCACCGTGCCTCCCTACATGTTTTTATGATTTATTTATTCTGAGGAGCCATACTTAACACATTATAAGACTTAAGTTCAGCGATGGATTGTTGCCCTGTCCTGGGTGTATTTTCCCCTTTTACCCTCGTAGAGGATTAAGTGGAAGATGTTAAAAATAAAACTTAGGTTGCAGGCTATTTAGGATTGGCCTGCGGACCATGCCCACCCAGGGGAGAACGTTTTAGGCACTTGGCAGATACCCCCAGGACAGGGTGCCAATCTATCACACAAACACATGTTATATGGGGCAATTTAGAGCCTTTACCTGGATTCCTCCCAAATAAAGTCCTGGGTAACCTCCTCAGTTTTATTTGTTACCTTAATTATTTCTTTCTGTTTTCTCTTTCTCATCCTCAGATCTCATTTAATGCCAAGACTGAAAGAATCGCGCTCTCACGAGTCGTTGCTTAGTCCCAGCAGTGCCGTGGAAGCTCTTGATCTCAGCATGGAGGAGGAAGTTCTTATCAAGCCTGTACACAGTTCCATTCTTGGCCAGGACTACTGTTTTGAGGTATGCTGGCACCTTTCCGTATATATTCACACAGGTACAGACTCGCTGGTGATCTATATTACATATCTTTAATGAGTGCAAGCTAAATTGTATTCTAACTGATATAGTGCATGAAAAGAGTTTCAACAAAGAAACAGATATGTTTAAATTACATTTGATAATAATTTTATTAATCTAGAAGTACAGATGATCTTTAGTCACTGAGCACAATCTTAAAACACATTTTTATTAGTATGTAGCTTGGCCCTTTACTCTAACAGCCTCAATTGTACACTCAGAAGTGCTTTTTACCATGACAACTAGGCGGTATGCAGTTAGGAGGAATTACTCTCTATTTAAAAATCTTTTTAGGGGTCAAAAGCAAGGTTCATATTTAATAAATAACCATTTTCTTATCCAGATTGTTGGATTGCAGCGTTTAACTGCACTGATTAACCTGAAAAATGTTTTTTCCTAAAGGTGAGCACATCAACTGGAAGTAAGTGCTTCTCATGTCGCTCAGCTGCTGAGAGAGACAAATGGATGGAGAACCTTAGACGGGCTGTTCACCCAAACAAGGTATGTGTTACGCCAAAAAGTGTAGTTGTTTAGTGTCATCCCACACCTGGTTTGATTTATTAAATCAGACCTCCACTTTATGAGGCTGTACATGAATGACATAATTGCAGGTTATAAAAGGGCAATCGAATGCATGTCAATGTCAGGTTTTTTTTTTTTTTTTTGTATTTTTTTTTTTGCTTTAGATGGAATAAAAATGTCATGTAACCATAAAATCTGTATGTCAGTAAATCAATGACTTTATTGATTTTTTGTAAATATTATAAAACTGCGGACAGTGTTCATCAAACTGACTTTTGTAATGACCATTTCCCAACTGTTTGGCCTTGCACCAAAATCAAAATCCGCGAGTATTTTTTTTTTCAAAACCTGGTGAACTCTGAAAAAAAAAATTAATTAATATCAAGGCTTTTCTATTCAAAGCAATGCTTTGGTTACAGTTATGCACTAATTAGTAATTCTTAGTTGAATAATGTTATTAAAGCATTGACAGACTTTAACCAAAGCCTTGTTTTGAATAATAATTGTACTTTTTTGATTTCGAGCCATTACACTTCCACATCTCTAACTGTATCCTGTATTTCTTTAATGCATTGTAGATTCAAAGTAGACTTAAGACGTCTAGGTTCGATCATATGACGTATACAATTAAATACTGGTTTACATGCCCCTGAACTCGTTTCCCTGAGTGTTTTGAAGTGGTTGTAACATTCCACTTAGGGGAAGAGTGACGGCCAGGACAGAGGAAACAGGAAGGGTGGTTGTTAAGCTGTAGTTTTGTAGTTTGTTAATAAATATGCTGCATGTTTTCAGGCTTTACATCTTATAAAATAAATAACATTTATGTTCACAAGGTAAAGACACAATTTGAAAATGTAGGCAGATTTAGGGTATTTTTTTATTAGATTTTTTTTAAGATATTAACTATACCTTGGACAAAAGAATTTGCTGACAACTTTTTTCATTATCGATTGCATGCAGATTGCATTAATTTAATTCAGCCACTCATATACAATATCAAGCACCCAGCTGTGCATTTTGACAATTGGATGCTTCATGGGAGCAGTTTGGGAAGGTCTCTGTTCCATTCCAGTATGAATCTCTACACAAAGTTCGATCCATAAAAGCATGGTTGTGTGAGTTTAGTGTGAAAAAACTGGACTCACCGCCACAAAGCACTGTGAAATGAATCTAATCAAGCACCTCTGGAATGAAGTAGAATACAGATTATGGGTGGTTCTCTCCTCCAACATCACAATCGCGTTTCAAAAAGCCTTCCAAGAAAAGCTGTTTATGTTGCAGAAAGGGCAGTGGTAAGCAATATAGTCTTAAAAACGTATGTACCAATCCCAATACTATTTTCCATCTGGTGTATATTCACAGTTTGTATTTTTAGACCAAAAATTAATTCAATTTGGCATAAGACTTGAAGTTTATTTTTAAAAAAAGTTTGTACTTTTTGTTTAATTTCAGAAATCACTCAGCATGATGGGATCTCTAATTGCTTTATGGTGGCAACAACTACTTTCTCTATTTTATTATTGACTATCGGAATGGGAAAGTTGAAAGGCAATTGTTTTTAAATGCGTGATGGCTTTGGGGTTTATATGCACTGCTCAAAAAATAAAGGAAACACTAAAATAACACATCCTAGATCCCAATGAATAAAATATTTCAGTTGAAACTCTTTAGTAGATAGTGGAATGTGTTGAGAACAGAATAACAAAAAAATGAACAAAATGTAAATCAAAATGATTCTCCCATGGAGGTCTGGATTTGGAATCCTACTCAAAATCAAAGTGG
>JAOUQT010013945.1:0-12058 GCA_025769995.1 Xyliphius kryptos | reverse complement strand
CCAGATAGGGATTCGAACCGGGAACCCCCAGCGCTGAGAGGCGGTCGTGCTACCCACTACGCCACCGTGCGGCCCGAAGCACCTTTTATAAATAAATGCTTCAAAATCTTTTAATATGTTGCAAGAGGAACCATTTTTATTCGTACAAGCTTTGTCCTCACAATGAAAGAAATTTCCACTTTTAATTCTAATAAAATGGTACCAGATGACATATTAGTTCCATTATTAACTCATTGGCTAGTGTGATTTATGATGCGTTACTGACTTGTTTGTCTTAAGATCAGTGTAACCTTGGTTTCGCTTATTTGGGTGTTAGTGCTGCTTTATTATTCCTTTCACTCTGAATATGATTCACCTTAAATTCATGTTTTTGGACTGTGGGATGAAACCGGAGAACCTGGAGAAAACTCCACCCAGATAGAGATTCAAAACTGGAATCCCCAGTGCTGTGAAACGAATGTGAATATGTAAATAAGAAACACATAAGACATAAGACCAAACTGGAAGGCAAGCGTAAGTGTTTATATCATTGTCATTCTCCAGATTCTACATTCACTGTATATCTAGACCTTTTATCTTCAAAAAAAAAATGATGTGGGCGGCACAGTGCCTTAGTGGTTAGCACGTTCACCTTTCAGCGCTGGGGTTTCCCAGTTCAAATCTCTATCTGGGTGGAGTTTTGATGTTCTCTCTGTGTCCACGTGGGTTTCCTCTGTGTTCCCTGGCTTCCTCCTACAGTTCAAAAACTTGGATTCTTTTGTGTGTGAGTGTGTGTGTGTGTGTGTGTGTGTGTGTGTGTGTGTGTGTGAGAGAGAGAGAGAGAGAGAGAGAGAGCGAGAGAGAGAGTGAGTGTGTGTGAATGTGTGCCCAGCAATAGATTGGCACCATGTCCTGGGTGTATCAGCCAAGAGACTGAAATGTTCTCCCCTGGATGAGCATGAGAAACCCCACCATGACCCTGGTACAGGATAAAGTGAAAGATAATGAATGAATGAATAAAATAAGACCACTGTGTTTTTAAATGTCTCAGTTTTAAGTGTGGACACACAAAAATTTTTTTGCAAACGTGACACATTTGATTAAAATAAATAATATTATTATTATAAATGTATAAATATATTATTATTGACGTAACAGATGGATCTGCGTTTAAATCCCAGACTGGGATTTCAAATCTTTTCCTTTACAGAGCGATCGCTGTAATTCAACTGATGTAAAAATGACCAGTAAAGAATGATTTTCTCCATTGATGGCCAATAGGACTGAGATTCAAACTTTTATATATTATAATAGTAATCTGGAAACTGTTCAAACTCAAACCCTGTTGAATGAATGTAAAGGGCGTGAGTTTATGGAGATTTATGTCTCGGTTGCATATTGTTGTCAAAGTAACGTCTTCTTTCTTTGTGTTTACCGAGGAAGCCGTGACAGGAAGGTGGTGCGGCCGCCATTGTTTTAACACACACTCATACACAAACACATACACGCGTCCTTAAGAATGTGCTTTGTCTTGCCTATACATATGAAAGTCACTCACACGCCCTCATACATCCTACAAGTCTACTGACAAAAAACAGACAGCCATAAAACTGCAGAAAGGTATGTAGAAATGCAAACATAAACTTGAATTAACGAAAACACTTCACATTGCCAGAACCTTTCTGTTCAATCTCAGATCCAGCCCCGGTGTGCAGATGTTCAGGGTCAGTGCCCTGAGAAGGCATTTATGGGCCGTATTCTAACAACAGGGTTATTATACCTGCCTAAATCTCTGTATTTGTCTGACTGAACTTATCAGTTTCACCTTTGGCTGTTTGTTTTAGAGATACTGCAATAAATCATTACAGACACAGCAACATAAATCTACATTTCCCACCTAACCTTTTTTTTTAATGACATGTCACTAAATATGGCCAGTGCATTCAAATTCGAGGCTTTTGGAGATATCAACTCATTTTTTTATAAAAGATATGGGTTGATGGTTCAGGTTACATTCCATTTACCAAAACAGTGCAAAAACATCTGGAAGAAATCACTGGGTCAGAATGAAGGCATTGAAAATCTTGCAGGCAAATCTTGCTACGATGCACAAAACTAAAACCATATATTTGCGGCAGGAACATTATCCTGCTGAAAGAGGCCACAACCATCAGGGATAGTATTTCCTTGAATTGGTATACACGGTCTGTAATGCATATGTAGGTGGTAAATGTCAAAGAAACAGCCACATGGATGACAAGACCCAGGGTTTCTCAGCAGAACATTGTCCAAAGCATCACACATGTCTTGTGTCTGCTTCACATCCTGGTGCCATGTGTATCTTAGGTAAGCGAGACTCTCATACTGGACAATCCATGTGATGTAAAAGAAAATGTGCTTCATCTAACAAAGCCATCTTCTTTCTTTGCTCCATGGTCCAGTTCTGATACTGACCTTTTTTAGGCCTTTGGCAGTGTGTAAATGAAACTCAAATCCTAATACTTGTTTATTTTTTTCTGCTTCTTGAATATACAATGTTAACTTGGTGGCTAAAATATCCCCCCTACATTCTAGCTGGTTTTCTGAAGAGTCATCTTATGTTATCCTTAAGTATTTTATACAGGGTGTCCCAAAATGAACTGACATTTTATATTAAGTTTTTGTTGCTGTCATTAGTAAATGTTGAATATAAATCAAGAGAAGTTACACAATTGATCCGAAAAAATAAAATAAAATAAAACTTTGAGGATAATGCAGACCCATCAGGTATTTGCATATTGGGTTTCGGAAAATTAACAAGTAGATTTTAAGGTTTTGAAAAAAAAAATCTCACAGCGAGGAATTGGCCATCAAGATCATGTAACTTAACACAACATAGCTGTTTTTATTTTAAGTATAAATTGTAAATCAACTAACCACTGAGGACCACAGAAGAAGATACAACATTGCTAAAAATTCCACAACAATTATTTCAACGTCATGGAAATGTCATCAAAAGAGTGAACATCTGCTGCCAAAGTTGAAGTGTTTAAATATTGGGTTTCGTACATAACTTCAAACAAAACCAATAACGTTCCCCAAAGATGTGTTTTTCATACATTTACTACCACATTTGACATTCATCGTGTAGGTTTATAAGTTTTATATATGCTTTACAAACGACTAAGAAGTAACCAATTTAAGCATTAACAGTTCAACTGTTTGTTGTCAGGCCAAGAAGTGGCTGGGATGTTCCTACAGTGAAATCTGAATTGACTCCTACACCCGGCAAGTTACTTTAATTAAACAAGCAGGTTTTCTTTGACTGGAAATGACTCTCCCAAAGGCTAATAAGACGATGTACAAAAGGCGCATTGTGAAAAAAAAATTAGCAGCTTTTATTTACATTTTAACAAAAAGCTTGGCAGTCAATGGGAAAATCTAAAGTTCTGAACCATTCCAAATTGTCCAAGCTGCTCTAAAGCATCCTAATTACTTTGATTCATCGGGAACATCTGTTTTAGTAAACCTCAACAAGTGAAACACTGCGAGACTCTGCAGTTTGTTTGTGGACAGTCATGGTTAAGAGCTCACTGAGGACCTGCGGCTCCGCAATGTGGCTGGTTCATGTCAGAAAATTGCTATAAGGCTATATCTAAACGTTTTCAAGTTCCAGTGGCTACAGTGCAAAGTATTATTAAATATACAAGTTTTTCCGCACAGTGTAAAATCTCAGAGGACATAGTTGGTAGCCAACAGTGACACCTGTGCTGGTGGAGGATAGTGAAAATTGTGAAAACGAATCCAAGGTTCACCACTAATAAATTCCATGTGAAGATGTCTGTTTTTTTGTTTTATGGTCTGACATATGAAATTAGATTTTTTGGTCACAATGATGTATTCTTCATTTGGCATAAAAAAGGAGAAGCATTTAACCTTAAAAACACCATCCCCATTGGCAAACATGCTGGTGGGAACATAATGCTTTGGGGTTCTTTTTCATCAAGTAGACCAGGGAACCTAATTACAGTAAACAACACAACGAAAAAATAGCAATACATCAAAATTCAACAACATCAAGCAGTCTGCAAAAAAAAACTTGGCCTTGGGCACCTTCAGCAAAACAATGACCCAAAACACACAGCAAAAGTGGTAAAGAATGGTTATCAGACAGAACATCAATGTTTTGTAGTGACCCAGCCATAGTCCTGTCTTGAATCCAATTTAGAGCCTGTGAAAGGAGCTAAAGATCAGAGTGATGACAAGGAGACCCTCTGTACTGAAAGAAATGACCATCATTGCGAAAGTAGGATGTGCAAAGGGAAGACAAAAAAATCTAATCAGCAATTATAAGAGGCGTTTGATTGCTGTAATAGCCAAAATAGGCTATAATCAATTTCTATTCATTAGAGAAAGATAGAAATGGACATACATGACATGTTTTGTTCAAATGTAAATAAAAGCTGAGAAATATTGTAATACCACAATGATGCTCACAATTATGCATATTGTACATTGTCTTACTATTGTGTGTGTCATTCCCAATCAATAAAAAACTTCCTGGTAAAATAAAAGTAACTTTATGTCAAAATGTGCCAGTAGTATGAATCAATTTTACAACATATACTTTGGGTACGGAAAGTATTCAGACCCCCTTCAATTTTTCAGTCTTTGTTTCATTGCATCCATTTGTTAAAATCAAAAAGTTTATTTTGTTTTTTATTAATGTACACACAGCACCCAATCTTGACAAAAAAAAGTGTAGACATTTCTGCTAATTTATTTAAATAAGAAAACCTGAAATATCACATGATCATACGTTTTCAGACCCTTTGCTGTGATACTGGGACACTTTTAACTTACATGCTGTCCATAGTTTCTGATCCTCCTTGAGATGATTCTGCTCCTAAATTGGAGTCTGGTTACGTTTAATTAAACTGATTGGCCTTGATTAGGAAAGGCACACATCTGTCTATACAAAACTCACAGCTCACAGTGCATGTCAGAGCAAATGAAAATCATGAGGTCGAGGAAACTGCCCAAAGAGCTTAGAGACAGATTTGTGGCAAGGCACAGATCTGGCCAAGGTTACAAAAGAATCTCAATATCACTTAAGGTTTCTAAGAGCACAGTGGCCTTCATAACACTGAAATGAGAGAGTTTTGGGACGACCGGAACTCTTCCTAGACCTGGCCGTACAGCCAAACTAAGCAATCGTGGGAGAAGAGCCTTGGTGAGAAAGGTAAAGAAGAACCCAAAAATCACTGTGGTCGAGCTCCATAGATGAAGTAGGAAAATGTCAACTATCACTGCACCCTACGCCATTTGGGGCTTTATGGCAGAGTGGCCCGATGGAAGCCTCTCCTCAGTGCAAAACAAATAAAAGCCCACATAGTGTTTGTCAAAAATCACATAAAGGATTCCCAGACTATAAGAAATAAGATTCTCTGGGCTGATAAGACAAAGATTTTTGAACTTTTTGGTGTTAAGTCTTAGCAATATGTGTGTATTTTTTAATATACTTGCAAAATATTTCTGTTTTTTTTTTTTTTTTGTCAAAATGGGGTGCTGAGTGTACATTAATGAGAAATAAAATAATAAAATGAACTTTTGATTGTTTGCTTCAGTCCTGTACTGACTGTTATTATGTTAACCTCAAACCAATGCCATATGTACTCACTTTGTAAAAGTACTTTTAAATTTTATTTTTAAATATTTGAAGGTTTGTTTAAACGACAGTCAGATCCAAGATTTCAACATCAATTTCCTTGATGGTGCTAGGTGACATGCATAACGTAATGTTTTATTGCTGGTTAAACATAAATACTGCAAAAGATGTTTCATTACCTCTCATGTTAAACCACAAAACACATGTAAATCCACAGAAGTATTGGTTTTACAAGAATTACAATAAAAGTCTATGCAATGTCTATTGTTTTTAAAGATATTAACAAAAATAAGTGACAGTTTTCAAATTAAAGCATTACATTTAATCTTTACTGTACACTTTTGGCAGAGTCTTGAAAGTTGTTTGTGACAACTTTCTGACCTTGAGATGAGAGACAAAGCCAGGAAAGCAGAAGAGGTAAAGCATCTCACCTGGAGCTTATCTGTGTTAGTTGTCTGTCTGTCTTTGCATTTGAGAAAGAAGTGATTCAAAGAGTGAGAGATGCATACATCTGTGATGGCATCTAAAAGGTTGTGAACATTTATGTTTTAAGTCATAAAATCAAAATTATGTTTTAAAACTTGCAGACCAGGTCTCCAGTCCTCATTGTGTTTGGACATCATAACCCGAATGACATTGAATACACACAAATCATTACTGTGGAAAATATTGTTGTTTGTTTCCCTCGAAAAACTAAAGTTGAAGCTAATTTTTTATCTTTGTAAAGTATTAGGTCAGACTTTTTAAAAACTTTATTCTGTTTAATAAAGCAGGGGGATTTTACTATCCTAAGATAAATGTACTAGTATTTATAAAACCCAATGGAAATAAATGTGCCTACAATGGTCTAAAAAGTAAAATGAAGAACATGCATCTGACCAAGTAAGAAAATGAAGTGGAATGGCCTTAAATAACCAGATCCACAGCTGTTTTAGTAGACAACCATACACTGTGGTTTGAGTAACAAGCCTTTGCGAGCTTCCTGTTCTGATCCCTAAAGCCAGTAAAATCCCTGGTCAACATGGAATTTTTTAAATTCTGTCTTTCCCCCAACGCTATGCTTATGTGAAATAAAAAAAGCAAAATATTCAAAGCTTAAAATTATGCAACACGTTTTTACATTTCTATAAAGAGTGACACTGTGACATTCTTTAAGATGTTTACGCTCAGTTAATTTTACTGTCTAGATGGAGTTCTGTTTAAGCAAAAATATAACATTATGTGTGTGACAAGCTTACATAATAACACTGTTTTGCCTCTGCCACAACAAGCACAGTTAAAATACATCCACTGATTGTGTTAAAGAAAAGCAGACCAGGCAAACATGTATTTGTAATAATGAAGCTTCAGTGATGTGGAAAGTTTGTTCTTCACATCAGTTTTACTTCACTGGTTCATTTGTTAAACAGCAGTGTTTACCACACTGCAGGAAGCCTAATGGTTCTCTATTATATTTCTTCTGATGCCACTTTCTCATACTGACATTGCTAACTTAGCTGTATTGTAACAATTTTGTGTCCAAATGTCTAATGTTTTTGTTATACATTTGTCATCAAACAGCTCAAATCACTCGAGGGAGTGGTAGCTCAGTGGTTAGGGTGTTGGACTATCAATCTGAAGGTTGGGCGTTCAAATCCCAGGTCCATTGAAGTTACCAATGTGGGTCCTTGAGCAAGACTCTTAACCCTCATTGCTCCCGGGTCCTGTTTCAACCCTGTGTTCAGACCCCAACCATCAAGTTGGCATAATTGTAAGTCGCTTTGGATAAAAGCGTCTGCTCAATAATTTAATCTAATCATCCACAGATCTACTAGCGTTGTTCAATGTCTAAAATAGAAGTGCTTTTAAACCTTAATCAAATGTTCAATGTCATTTTGGAGACAGGTTTAATTTATACTTAAGGTTAGATGCTGCATGGGCTTTGGCATGTTTTCCATATGTCAGCAGGTGTTTTCACCAACTTGTTAAATCCCACATTTTGACTGATGGGTAGCATTTCTGATGCATAATAAACCCATACAAGGTAGGGAGTGGTAGCTCAGTTAGGGCATTGGACTATCAATCAAAAGGTTGTGGGTTTGAATCCCAGGTCCACTGTAGTTACCAATGTGGGTCCTTGAGCAAGACCTTTAACACTCAGTGCTCCAAAGTGCTGTATTTACCCTGTGTTCTGACCCCAATAATCAAGTTGGGATACTTGTAAGTCACTTTGGATAAAAGTGTCTGCTAAATAACTAAATGTAAATATTGACAAAAGCACATATGGGATTTACCGGCAATTTTATTTGGTACACCTCCTCAGTTCGACATGCTCTGTATATTTTTTTAGATGGAATATAGATATAGATGGAATTTGTGGTCTTCTCAGTACTGCAATGATACTGACAGGGTGGTGGTGTGTTAGTGTGTGTTGTGTTGGTACGAATGGATCAGACAGAGCAGTGCTGCTGGACACAACATACAGATGTCTGATCCACTCATACCATCATCCACAACCCTCATATACCTGCTCTGTGGAGGTCTTGATCATCAGAGAGAGTAAAGGAGGAGTATGTAGAAAAACCAATGGACTACAAAATGGAATTGTAGAACTATAAAGTCCATCTATATGGTAAGTGAAGAAACATGTTCAATGAAACGGTAAGGGTATATAATAAGACTAATAATAAAATGATCTTATAGCTCTAAAGCCAGCATTTGCTTTGATTATGATTGTTTGTGTAATTGTGGTGCAGAATAGCACAACATAAAATTTCCTTTTACAAAAGCAATGCTGTTCATCTGAAATGATCACTTGTTCAGTTAAAAATATGCTGCAGTATTTAGGAATGTCATCTTTGTTGAATATTACATTATGTTTTTGTAGATGAATTAACCCCCCACCAGTGAGTTGTATTTATTTCCCAGTTGTACAACCAATTCTTCCCCCGCCTGTCAAACAGAAGAATGCAGTGTATAAAAAAGAGGTGCATGATGGGATACAAGTAAGGCGGTGCCGCTGTTCACCTTGTAGAAAGCTCAAAATCCCACCACCACAGCCGAGCAGGTGACAGTGATTAATATGTTTACAGGGAGAGAATGGGCAATTTTCCCTACAGATAGAAAAGGAAAGAGTTAGAGACAGAGAGAAAGACATAGAGTGAGAGAGAAAGACAGAGAGAGATAAAGACAGAGTGAAAAACACAGAGCTAGAACGAGAAAAAGAGAGCATGTGTGAGACTGAGATTTGATGGCCTGCTGTGTGACTGAGACAGCTAACTAAGATAACAATGTTAAAAAGAAGTAAAAAAGAGACAGAGAAAAGCAAAAGAGAGAGCACAAAAATAGGAAGGTGAGAAGGAAGGACAAGTGTATGCTTCAAGGAGGAAAGTCTTTTCCTTTAAAGGAGGGATGGGAGAAAGGGATGTCCTCAGGGACATAGAGAGGGAGTGAGATAGAGAGAGAGAAAGGGGAGTGCAGCTAGAGATATGTTATTCCCCCTAAACCCAGCGCTCATCTTTCAGCTGCAGTGAAGGGCAGCCCAACATGATTATGGAAATGTGTTCTCTACAGGTGTGTATGTGTGTGTGTGTGCGTGTTTCTGATATATATCATGTTTTGGGGACCAAAATTTGTTTACACACACTCATTCTTTAGGGACCACAAGCTCATCTTTTCACAGTAAATAATTATGTTTCATTTGTAGACATTTTTCAAATTTAGAGTTTTATTGCAAGACCATGGTTTGGTTAAATCACCATGAAATTATTAAAAGTCCTCACAAAGCATAAAACCATACATCTGTGTGTCTGAGCATACACACACTCACACACACTCAGTCACACTTAACAGGATCAGAAATGTAGCACAGAGAGAGAGTGGAAAGTGTGTGTCAGTGGATGAGTGAGCAAGGGCATGACAAACTGGGTGAGATAGAAGCTACATTATAAAACACTGCAGAAAGACAATCACAAAATACTGAATCTCCATCAGTACATTCATCTTGCAAAAACTCTACTAATAATAAAAACGGCACATACTTGTTTATTTATTCATTAATTATCTTCCGCTTAGTCCTCTACTAGGGTTGTGAGATGGGAGGGCGGTTCGCATGTACATTAAGGGAGGAATGTTCAGGTGCTGGTCAGATACACTTAGTACAGGGCACCAATTCTTCACTGGGCGCACACACTTTATAGGGGCAATTTAGTGCAACCAATTCACCTTGAATCCATGTTTTTAGACTGCGGGAGGAAAACGGAGAACCCAGAGGAAACCCATGCAGACACGGGGAGAACATGAAAACTCCACCCAGATTGGAATTCAAACCTAAAGCCCCAGTGCCGATAGGCAAACATGTCAACCACTAAACGATCATGCCACCCTGCTTGTTTGTTGGTTAAAAACGTCCTGTTGTTATAGTTTATTCAGTGGATTAGATTTGTATTAGATTTATGTGGTGATGTTTATTCATTTAGAAAACTATCTATCCATCCCTCCATTCAACCATTATCTTCTGCTTAATCCTGTACAAAGAGTTCTCCATGCCCATCCAATGGAGAACATTTCGGGCACTGGGCAGGCACAAACAGGACAGGTTGCCAATCCATTATTGGGCACACACGCACTTACACAGACTATATACAGGTAGGGACAATTTAGAGCGGCCAATTTAACTTCCATTAATGTTTTTGGACTGTGGGAAAAAACGTCTCATTGGGTGAATGGATTTTGGTTCTTATTGGGCAAAAAACAGGAAAACACTCTGGACTGGTCACCAGTCCATCAGAGGGCAGACAAACCTTCACACACATTTACATTCAAACTTTACTGACTAAATGTAATTAGAAAAACCTGCAGACACAGAAAGACATCCAAACTGCCCATGGCAAAGATCCTAACCTTTCTCCATGAGACTCCAGGACCAGGACCAGGACCATACTGCTGGGAGAGAACAGAACTTTAATGTGCTTCCATTTGGTGAAGTTTACACCAAAACATCACCAAATGGCAGCACATTAGAGCACACATTAGTTCTGGTACATCCCAGTAACCAGTAATAGGAATTCTAAGTTTTCCAGTTACTGCTTCAAAAGTGGAACATTTTGTTAAATGAAATTAATACTTTGAATAAAATAATACATTTATCCTAAATAAATGTTTTGTTGAGCTTCCCATAAAGGTAGCACACTAAGTACTGCTTCTGCTTCACAGCAGTAAGGTTCTAGGTTGTAATTCCCAGGTAGAGTGATCATTTTTGCTATGTTTGTGTGAATTTCCAGCAGAAGCTCCAGTTTCCTCACACAAATCAAAAACATGTAAGTATGTGAGCTACCAATCCACATTTGCTCTGGGTGATAAATGTGTAAGTGTGTGTCTGTCTCTTTTTGTGATGAGCTGGAGAGCTGTACAGGGTTCTTTCTCATCCATGAATGTTGATCTCTTGTCAACACGACAGGGTGATTTTTGGAAAACCGGCACCAGGTTAGAATCTTTTTAAAATAATCTCTCCATCACTATTTATTTTTCTGACTGATTTGTATATTTACTTGGCAAAGGTTACACACCACCAACCAACCTGGCAAAAGTATAACAATATCCCTTTGCTTAGCCAAAATATACAGTTTTTAATTCATTTATTGTTTTGTTTTGAGGGTCCTAGTCATGAGCAAATGATTTATGTAAACACTGACTGGATGAATTAGTTGGAATTCTGAGTCTCAGTTACTTCTGAAATTGACATTCAAAATGACATTGGAATGAGGTTTTTAAATAAAGGACTGGGAGTACTTAGATTAGTTTTGTGTGTGTGTGTGTGTGTGTGTGTGTGTGTGTGTGTGTGTGTGTGTGTGTACATATAAAGGGACAAAATTGGGTTTAAATGATTTAATATGAATAAAAATCAGGTTACACTGAAACAAAGCTAATTTACATAAAAAAAGAAATTCCTATACATCAAAAAGAAAGACATAATAAAAAATCTTTCTGTTTTGTTATTAAAGATCTCCAATGTGAAGACCCAACTTCATTTCCTACCCATAATCCCACAATAGGGTGCCCACTATGGGTTTAAGATATTGCAGTGAAAATATCAATAGATGTCTGCTCACAAAAAACTGGCACTTCCTTTTGGTCACTTTGCCAGTAAAATGATGGATGTGTGCTCTCACACTGCTTCAACACTGAATGTTTATTTATTCTGCATTATAAAATTATGCTTTCTCAGTAATATAAACAAGTGCTAACAGCACCTCGCTAGTGACAGACACTTATTTACTAGCATGTTTCATGTGAATGTGTGGGTGAGAGAGAGAGAGAGAGAGAGAGAGAGAGAGAGAGAGAGAGAGAGAAAGAAGAAAGAGAGAGGGAGACTTTTTTTTTTTTTGACTTTTTGAATCAGCTTTATTTCAACTAAGGCAAAGTTTCAAAGGGTATCAAAGAAGAGACTTTCTA
>JAOUQT010013936.1:0-12059 GCA_025769995.1 Xyliphius kryptos | reverse complement strand
GTGGTGGACAATCACTAGTCTGACCTGGAGAAAATATGTACACCTTTTTATTATTTACCCAACCCTCCAACCCACACCATTTGACATTGAGTGTTTAACAGTCCCGTTTGAATTTCAGTGAAACCTTAGATAGAGGTTGCCACACCCTTGGTTTGAAAAGTTCTACAATACCACAATAATCAGAACAAGTACATTCGATCTATTTGCATAACATGGACTCAGTGCTGGTGTTAAAAATAATTGTTTCCCATCCCCATATTCCCTTCTTTCAAACACTAAAACATTCACAGGTTTATTAACATGTACAGACATGAGAGACAGCCAACAGCCATTTCTACCCAGCATCTGTTTAAAGATAGAACAAAACTTTTTGAAATGCCAACACAGGATGTGGGTTATACAGTAGTTTTGACAGTGTGCTGGACAATTTCTTTTACCATTTATTTATTTCAAATGTTAACCTATGCACCAATTAACAGATAACAGGGAAACAGTTCTATATCTATAGCATTCATCATAGATAAAGTGCTTTCTCACAGTCCTGAGCCTAGGCAACAACTGATTTGAATAAATGCCCTTCATTTTTTCCCCCTTAAAACCCATTTCCCTCTCATTTTCATTCAGTCATTCATTCATTCATTATCTTCCGCTTATTCCTCAATGAGGGTCACGGGGGAATTCCCCATAACCATCCAGGGGAGAACGTCTCGGGCGCTGGGCAGATATACACTTGACAGGGCGCCAATTTATAGCTGGGTACACGCTCATGCTCATTCAATTTACCTTGAAGCCATGTTTTTGGAATGTGGGAGGAAACCGGAGAACCCAGAGGAAACTCACACAGACATGGGGAAAACATGGAAACTCCACCCAGATTGGGATTCGAACCGGGAATTCCCAGCGCTGAGAGGCGAATATGCTAACCAAGCCACCTCCTCTCATTTTTATTTATTAAATGTATTACTTAAGCATTGACAGTCTGTGCATCTTTTCTATTGATTTTTTTATTTAGTTTCTATCGATGACGTGGAATCTGTGCGCCGTGGCCGGCAGTCTGAGACCCTCCAGAAGTACACAGAAAATTCTCAGGAGGACCAGTGTTTCTCTCTAATTTTTAAAGGTAAACAAAAAAATCTTGACCTAATGGCTAACTCTAAAGACGACGCTGAGGCATGGATTACTTCACTGGAGAAGGTCATTACCAACATGAGCAACCTTAATTCCCAACAGAAGAGTGAACAGTATCCTTTGACAGTCTGGATTGTTTTTGTCGGTACTTGTATTTGTTACATGTATATAAACAACTACACACATACACCAAATGAGTCCCAATGTATTGTAAAAAAAAATGATAAAGAAAAACTTTTTTTTATATAATTACTTGACATATAGTCACTTCTATACCACGAATATGATTATTAAATTTCAATTTATTACTTTCACTTGTATTTTAAGTTAAAGTTACTGCTACAGCACATGTAATTATATATATGTAAACTTTGGTAATTAAACTAAAAATTATCTTAGAGTTACAATTCAATAGAAAAGCACTGAGAAAGAATATTAAACCTTACATCAGAAGTAAAGCTGGATCATCAGCTGCATGCGGAAAGCAGACAAAAATGGTGACAACATGATGACACTTAAGGAAGTAAAGAGTTTCCTGCGGCAGATCAACATTGAAGTGGATGACCACTATGCCAATGTGCTCTTTGATGTATGGAACAGTTTTCATATAATATTTTATAGAATCATTGAATAAGAAGTTAAGATGCCTACCAGTTGATGTATTTATTGCACTCAGATTTATTACTCAATACAAGTTTCCATTTGATCTGGGTTATTTCGGGTGCGGTGGCGTAGTGGTTAGCAGCATCAAAACGTTCTTGTCCGAGTGGGCATGGGGAACCGTGATAATAAGATGAAATGGGATATAGAGTTTAATAACCAAATGTTTTTTTTTTTCCTACACATCCTATATTACATTACATATTTGTAAAAATGAATGGTGTTTACTCCAAGGATACATACAATACGGCAAAACAGTATTTAGTCAGCTACTGATTGTCCAAGTTCTCCTCCTTAGAAAGATAAGAGCGATCTATTTTCATTATAGGTACACTTCATTTATTTAAGACAAAAGGAGAAAAAAGTAAGGAAATCACATGGAGGGATTATTAAAGAATTTAATTGTAAATTATGGTGGAGAAGTATTTGATCACCCACAAAAAAAGTAAGATTTCTGGCTCTCACAGACCTGGAACTTCCTTCTCACTCATTACATGTATTAATAGCACCTGTTTGACCCTGTTATCTGTATATAAGACACGCCAAACTCAACCATGAGACCAAAGAGCTGTCGAAGGACACCAGGAAAAAAGTTTTTGACCTGCACCAGGCCGGGAAGAGTGAATCTACAATAAGCAATCAGATTGGTGGGGTGTGAATACATCAACTGTGGGAAGCAATTGTAGAAACACGGAAGACACACAACACCATTTATAATCTCCCTTGATCTGTCGGCCCACATAAGATCACATCCCGTGGGGTCAAAATGATAATGAGAACAGTGAGCAAAAATCCCAGAACTACACAGAGGGATCTGATGAATGACCTGCAGAGAGTTGGGACCAAGGTAAAAAAATGTTACCATTAGTAACCATCACTACGCTTAAAGGGACACAAATCCAACAGTGAAGGGAATCTTCTCCTACCTAGTTGGTAAAAACTCAACTGAACACTATGTCTACTGTGAAGCATTAAGGTGGAAATGTTATGGTGTGGCCTCCATGTTGCATGAAACTCCATGTTGCTCAGCAACAGCCCCAAAACATTACTGCTTTATGGGCCAAAATACCACCAGGTGAACACTTTACAGGAAATGTTTGACTTCTGTCATTGCCAACAAAGTTTATGTTACAAAGTATTAAGTTGAACATTTGTTATTGATTGAATACTTTTCCACCATAATTTACCAAAAAAAAAAAAAAAACTCTTTCGAAGTCCTAAAATGTGATTTCCCATTTTATTTCTCCATTGTGTCCCTCAAGTGTATGATGAAAATTACACACCTCTCTCATGTTTTTTTAGCAGGAAAATTGCACAACTAGTGGCTGACAATACTTTCTGCACCACTGTAAATGACATAACCTGTTTTTGTGACTCATACATTCAAACCAGTATGTAATTTAAGGTTACCTCTACAAAATATTTAGCAAGAACAGACTTGGTTGACACAACCGTCACGATTTGATTTCCGTTTATGCAACACCGGTTGTGTTTTTCCCCAATGACCTTAATCCTACAATGTTAACATGTTCAGAGCAGTAAACAGTATTGTACCATTTGCCATACTTTGACATGTACATGGTGTTCTTATGTATATAAGGAAAGTATTCCTTAAGCAGTGATAGTTTCATTTCACATTTCCACTTTGTTAACACAGTGTTACTATGTGTTTGTATAGTCGTATTATAACATTTTCACCAGCCCCGCTGGACATCAGACACTGGACTTACTACTTTTTGATAATGTACTGATGCCTGGATTTTTTATTACATAATGGGATTTTATGCTTGCATAGTTCTTACAGGTCTTATACAGTAATACTTTACTTTGAATATAGCAAAGTCAATTTTAAAAGGTATAACCAAGGTCAGGTGAGGCTGAATTTTTAAACTAGGAGCAGGTAATCCACTAAAATATGCTGGGTGGGCTAATATGATAGATCTGGAATTGTTTTCTTAAAAAAGAAAAAGAGTATTTTTAAGAACATTCCTATATGACTTGTCTTTTCATCCACTTGTGATAGAAATGTGACACATCAAAGTCAAAAACTCTGGAAGGAGAGGAGATTAAGCTGTTCTACCAAATGCTGACTAAACGTGAGGAGATTGATGTGATTTATGCAAAATATGCTCAGACTGAGGGTCAGATGGGGGCTGATGATCTTCTAAGCTTCCTTCAGCAAGAGCAGAGGGAGTCGGTTTTAATGGACGATGCACTGGAGCTTATAAGAAAATATGAACCGGATGAAACAGGTAAAATAATTTTACTCTTAAAGCTGGAGGTTTAGTTTGTTAATGCTGTAATAAATGTACTAATACAAAAAAGGAAGCACGAGTTGGTGATTTTGAAGTCAGTTATCTTTAAATGGTTTTGAATTTAAAATCTGTATTACAACTCAGACAAAACAAATCTTACAAGTCATTTTCTCATATTGACTAATATTTACATAAAGTTGTGTGATTCAGGCACAGTCATACACACCCGGTTGGGGCACAGGATTGCCTGTTAATTTCAGTACACACCAACACATTAATTTATGGAGTTACTTCAATCTGCATGTTTTTAGACTGTGTTCAAACCTACACAGACACAGGGAAATTTCTTTTTTAGGCCCACAATGGTAAAATTCAGATGAAGAAAAAGCAAGATATGGAATACTTTAGAAGAGCCAGATAGGTGATAAACCAATTACTCACATTGGAGCACAGTGTGGGAACACGAAATCACCTTTGGCCCACAAGCACAGATATAACACAGATAGGGCAGTTACTAGCAACCCATGAGGAACTCATGGACCTATTTGTAACTGTTGACATAATCTATGGAAGATGTGTTCAATATTAGGAAGGAACTGGGAAAAGTCAATAGGAGAGAAGGGGCGAGTAGTTTGTCAGGGTGGTTTTACTAAAACAGCTCACCCCTCAAGGCTAGCTGATGGCACGGGGAGCCAAACAGCAGATTAGAAACAGTTATACTTTGGCAAACACTCAGCCATATTTTTGAAGCTGGACAGCTCTTTGATTTCTGTTCTCCAATCTGAAACAAGAGAGCCACAAGTTTCTCAAAGATCAATTCCATGTTGACATTCAAGGTCAGAGTCTGAGTTCCTACGTCAATCATATTGGGCATTTTCTGGGGACACTTAATGACTGACTCAACACTTAATTTTTCAATATACCAGCGCGACGTCCAGTCCAATCAGCAGAGCGCATGTGATCATAAATCCAAATAGGTAAACATCTTCCACATCCTTGATCGATAGTGTAGCCAGGCATACTATACAATCCCCCCCACACAACCATCATATAAACAGCTGCAAACGATCCTTCAGGAATCTTGGTTGAGAAGATGGTGCCAATAGCATTGAGAGACCATTTAATTAAATCTATTTTCTTAATTTGAAGAGCAGTGCTAAGAGAGTCCTGTAGACAAGACACTGAAGCTATGACAAAAAAACTGCGACCGCCTTCCACAACCGAGTAGAGAGATACAATTTTCATAACGAGAACATTTTGAACACTTAAGTATTGTTTTATATATTCAAACATAGTTTTCATGGTTTGCCAACTAGTTGACAATCATTAGCTTCATTTACATAAAAACTAGTGGCAATCCTTTTTTAAGTCATGAAGTGAGTCTAGTTATTGCACATTTGTTTTAGCTTCTTTATATGTTTTATATAAGTCACTGACTTTATTTAATTTAGGATAAATGAGAATATTCAAAACATGATGATATTTTTTGTATTCTTTCTTAGCCAAGCAGAATAATCAAATGACTAAGGATGGCTTCCTGATGTATCTAAACAATATGGAGGGTTTGATCTTGAACACTACTCACACCAATGTGTATGATGACATGACGCAACCAATAAACCATTATTTCATCTCCTCCTCTCACAACACCTACCTGATGGAGGATCAGTTAAAAGGACCCAGTAGTACTGAGGCATATATCAGGTAATAAAATTTTACCTCTTGTTTCCACTTTAACGTTGGCATTGATTTAGTTTTTCTATGCAACTTTACTCAAAAGGCTTGATTTTACAGCATTGTGGTCAGTAGTACAGCATTTTAACCAGTAACTGCCCATTGAACATGGCCATATTTAAAAGACAGCAAAGTTTAAGCTTTGCTGAAAAAAAGTAATTTGTAATTTTAACTGTAAATGTCAATCATAAAACATTCTGGCGTTAATTCATTGGTTTAGCTCTTAATTTCTCCACCAGTCAAACATCCCCTATGCCCAGTACACACCTTGAGAAACGCTACTATATACAGACAGTAATTAAACAAAATTTACAGCACAGGGCGGCACGGTGGCTTAGTGGTTAGCGCATTCGCCTCTAAGTGCTGGGGATTCCCGGTTCGAATCCCAATCAGGGTGGAGTTTCCATGTTTTCCTCGTGTCTGCGTGGGTTTCCAGCTTGTTCTCCAGTGTATCTGTGTGTATGTGTGCAAATGTGTGCCCAACGATAGATTGGCGCCCTGTCCTGGGTGTATTTGCCCAGCGCCCTGGATGGGGGAACCATGTAGAAACCCTAGTAGAGGATTAAGCAGAAGATAATGAATGAATGAAGACTATGTAATGAAGACGTTGTGTATTGACAGCATGCAATGCTACAGTGACTTGATGGTTCTATCACACTTTAAAATAGATCTTTACATGTTATATATGTCAGCCCATAAAGACAGCATCGATGCATTACACGGCTGCTCTGACCGTATCATCTATTATCCCGGTGATATTTTAGCCACATTTCCAGAGTCAAGGTGGGTCATAAATGTGGTTCAGAAAACACATTAGCCTCATCCTTCTTTGTTTTCACAGCAAATTTCCATTTCATTCCAACCGGCCAAATGTCCACATCACACGGTCCGAAGCTCACTTAGCCATAAATGATTCTATTCCTCTAATAAACACAGGAGTCCTTTCAGATGGGTGGCGCTAATGCATTGAGCAGAAGGGGTAGTGTTATTGGTCATTGATGGGTGGGGTTGGGGGATTTTAAAAATCTCAGTGAACCACGGCAAATGGGATCCTTTCATATTTCTGTAATGTCCTTCAGTTAGCTCAGTTTGGGTTCGAGCTTGCTGCTGTGAGACAGGACTACAGATGCAGATCTTATTAATCTGCATCAGCCGTCTAACAATCCTGAAGCTCGGTGGAGCGGCTTTAACTGTAAATCCACGTTGAACACTTTCATCAAAAATGTATTTATACTGTAGATTCAAAATGAGTGTATTAAGAAGTCAAAGTGTATACAGTGTGCACTGACAATAGGTATATTAATTATGCAATAATCCCCAATATGCAAATTTTAAGACATGGAAAATGTCCTAGGGCCGTAACTGCCATGCGCCCGTTTGTTCTACTGAAATAATCAAACAAGAAAGAACATCCTCATGTTTTAATTAATTTATTTTTACATGCAAATTAAAAGAAACAGAAGCACAAACTATTTTAAAGGCAGAACATCCTCTGTGGAATTTGACACTGTGGTGGTGATTCGTTTGCGTGTCAGTTTGGTAGCAGTGGATTGGACGCAAATGGGCTGCCGGATTTTATTGTCAACGTTCAACCAACGATATTCTGAAGCATCGGTTCCCAATCCAATCCCCTTCCCTCTTTCCATCACATATTTTGCAGAGGTTACTGAATCCACTGGTATATTTTAAAAACATGCATGCGGACTCTGTACCGGTTTGTTGTGGTGAAGAAGGAGCTACAGGGAGAACACGGAAACTCCACCCAGATTGGGATTGAAAGCTCTAAATTGCCGCATATAGTGTCTGTTTGTGTGTGTAGCTGTGTAAGTGAGTGTGCCAAGGCACCCTGTCCTGGGTGTATCTTCCCAGCGCCCAAGATGGGCATGGGAAACCCCACAGTGACCCTAGTAGAGGAATATGCAGAGGATAGTGGATGAATGAATGAATATATAATAGGTTTTGAGCATAAAAAGACCCAAATTTTCTCATGTGCTCAACTATCACATACATCCAATCTGCCGTTAGTGAAGTCCGTGATCACTGAGAGACTCGGCTACATCAGTTTTTCAAAAATGTCTTTGAACTCTCATCGTCATCCTTCCTCTTAACTCCTCTAAATCCCCAGACCTCCTCTGCAGTACGTCTCCTGCTGTGATACTCTCAGCACTTCCCTACCTACACTTACCCAGCCTGCTTATTTGCTCCAGCTTTTTACCCCGCCAAACGTCAGCCCCCCTCACTACAGACGCTACATCATGCAGCGAGAAAGCACTCAAGCCTTAACTCACAACCTGCCGACTCCGAATCAATAACCAGTCATTATCTCTCATTTCCAAATGACCATTAGTGAGACACCTGGATAACCCCTGTCATTGAGACCCAATGTTCAGAACTGAAGGCTCTAGACACAAGCTGATGAGGCAAGGAAAAAATGATGTCCTTACACTAAAAAAGTACAGATATATTTGTTAGCTGTCGAAAAAAAAGTCAAAATCACCTACTGAATGTCTGCTGGGGGTCTTCTGCCAATGAATAAAACCCCACAGTTACAGTAGGTACATTTAAACATTAGGATTAGTACGCTGTGTTAAATGTTTTTGGATTTGCTGGCAAGTAATTTCTAGTTTCATTTTTTTTTTATACTGATATCCTTTACTCGAACAGTTAAACTAAAATCAATAAAAAAATTTGTAGGTATCTATATGTTTTTAATCAATTAATTGATCAAAAATGTATGGATGCCTACAGGGGGGGGGGATGGGGGTGGAGAGGGGTTCCCATGCCCATCCAGGGGACAACATCTCAGGCGCTGGGCAGATACACCCAGGACAGGATGCCGATCCATCGCTGGGCACACACTGACTCACACAGCTACAGACACGCACTATGCAGGGCAATTTAGAGCATTCAATTTACCTTGAATCCATGTTTTTGGACTGTGGGAGGAAACCGGAGAACACGGAGGAAACCCCACGCAGACACAAGGAGGACATGGAAACTCCACCCAGATCGGTGTTCAAACCAGGAATCCCCAGCACTGAGAGGAGAACATGCTAACCACTAAGCCACCGTGTCGCCCCTGATTCAAATTATTCAATTTATTAAACGATGGAACTTCTGGTGGACGGCGACATTCCGTACACGCGGCCGATCTGAACGGCGCTCCGGTATTTTTTTGAATGATGTCCTTCTTTACCTCGATCGGGTTGCTGGATCAGCAAACTTTTTTTGGTCCAATGATGGCACTAAAGGTAAAGCGGTAACTTCCCGTTCACTTTGCAAGGGAAACTTAACAGGGACAGTGAGATGGGTCCGAGTCACATGATTACGCCGATTAAACCTAAAGCGAGGGGCGAGAACAGAATTTTTGAGGAGAGAATTGACAAACTCCAAATCCGGTGAGTTCCCAAGTCACCGAAATCAGAGAGCCACTGTATTTATTTTTAACAAGCAGTCCTTTACCCACCATTTCACAAACGCTGGCGTACAGGGAGAGGTTTCAAGGAGGGTGTCACTAAAAAAATTAATAAATGATTGTGGTAAAAAGCAAGAAAAGAACACGGTGGATCTGATTAAGGGTCATGAACCCGGGAACCCTCACACACGTATCCGCTCCATTCGTATTTTTGGATGTTAGTTGTTTTTTGTTCATCTGAACTGTTGCGGACCTTCAGCATGTGCAAGTGCTCTCCAGAAAATCCCAAACACTCCCACAACTCCATCACATCCAACATTCAACACATGCGGCCGAGCTGCAACTCACATGAGGCTGACCCCCTCTGACCTCCCCCCCCCCCCCCCCCCCCAAGTTACAATGGCCTCAGATAACTATTGAGATGCCCTCCTGACCCCGCGGTCTGAGCGCCAACCCTGCGTTAGATCAGCCAGCAGCCTCTCGGTCTTCTGGCGTCAGGTTTGGAGAACAGCAGCTTCTGTTTATTGAATCAGCTCTGTTTTTTTTCACAGCAGCCAGAAATAGACCTTCAACCGCACGATTTACTGGACGTCCCACAGCCGCCGGGGCAGGAAGGGACGAAAACGGAAAAGCCTTCCGACCACAGTCATCTCAAACCCATCATACTGTCCTGTTCCATCGTCTGTTTATATCCCCGCTCCCCCCCACCCCGTGCAAACTCCACAGAAGCGCTTTAACACAACGCTAAATTTAGCACAACGACGGTTTATTCGCGGGAGAGTCGCATCGTTACGCGTCATGGACTTTTTCAGGTTAAAATACATGAGGTTTGGTTCCTCAGTGAAGTCAGGGCTGACCACTGTGGATCCAAACATCTCAGCAGCTGAGCACTAACTCTCCCGCTTCCCAAGTGCCACTGAAACTTGGCACCGTGATTCCCATGTTCTTGGAAAATTGGGTTTTATGTTCGATTGTTCGTTCACTATCGCCATCGAACCCAACAACGCGTATGTACTGGCGCTTGGTCGAGACGCTACAGAGCTGAACCTTGGCTCCATCATTCCTTATGGTGTCCTTGGGAAACCAACTGATGGTCAGTGCGCTGGGCAGATACACCCAGGACAGGGCGCCAATCCATCACACACACACTTTATAGGGGCAATATAGAGTAGCCAATTCACCTTAAGTCCATGTTTTTGGACTGTGGAAGAAAAACGGAGAACTAGGAAACCCACACCGACACGGGGAGGACATGGAAACTCCATTCAAATCGGGATTTAAACCAGGAATCTCCGGTGCTAAGAGGAGAACATGCTAATCAATAAGCCACCATGAGCCTCAATTTAACAATAAAAAAAATTTCATCCCCCCCCCATCTCTTATACAGTTATACACGTGGCGCATGCGCAGTGGGAATGTATGCGGCTGACTGTACGCACCTGTAATCAACCTGAAAATATGTGATTTCTTACCTTAAACCTTCATTCCAAACGGTCAGCGTCGGCGTTCTGATTCAATCCAGAGTGTAAAATAGGTTCCTGTGCGAAAAGGTTCCAGAGGGGAACTATTTTAACCCAAAACATCAAAGTAAGGTTTCGCACAAGCTGTTCACGTTAAACATCAGACGAACTTTAAATGTCTTCAAAGGAAGTTTTCATTACAAACAGTAGCGAGTTAATTGATCAGATGGCTCCCGTGCGCCACCCTGTGATGGATTGATGCCACTGCAGTGTGTAGGTACAAATCTAAAAACGGGAAACAGGCGGAAATGCGTGCAAAAACACTCATCATGCGTTTATTAGTCGTAAACTTATTCACAGAGACTGTTTAAGGAAAAATGATCTACTTTTTGAAGAGTGTTACAGGTTGCTTTGCACTCTGACCTTTCAGCTTTTATATACACTCACAACTTCCGGTTTCTACATGTACCACATTGATGCCCTTTGTAGTTTTGTTGCTAACAGATTGTAGTCCATCTGTAGATCTTTTTTATTCTGCTATGGAGTGGACATACACACACACACACACACACACTGAAAGAAGTGGGCATGTACATGGCACTTGTACATGGCACCTGGGCACTTCAGCCATGGTACTTTGTGGGAACGGGAATCGAACCGGGGATCTTCACGTTGAGAAGTTGGTTCCTTAAACACAAGCCTACGACTGCCCCTTTTTTCTCTTCTAAAAAAAAAAAAAAAAAAAAAAGTTTATATGAACTGTTTATGTACAGTATATATATCTGTAATATAAGGCGCTTGGTGTGTGGCATGTCTATAACTCTTGGTTCACGGTTAGAGTGGCAGGGATGACGCGAGGAGCTTGATGTTTAGCGATTGGCACACTGATAAAATGGAGGGTAAGACGCAAAGAGCGTGGCGTATAGTAATTGGCACACAGGTAAAGTGGAGGGTAAGATGCAAGGCGCTTGGCGTTTACCGATTGGCGGACGTTTAAAGTGGCGGGGATGATATGAGGCGCTTGGCATATAGCGATTGGCACATGGTTAGAGTGTTGGGGATGATAGGTGGCGCTTGGCGAATAGCGATTGGCAGATGGTTAGCGTGGCGCTTGGCATATACCGATTGGCACACGGTTAGAGTGTTGGGGATGATAGGTGGCGCTTGGCGAATAGCGATTGGCAGATGGTTAGAGTGGCGGAGATGATACGAGGCGCTGTGCGTTTAGCGATTGGCGGATGGTTAGAGTGCCGCTTGGCGTTTAGCGATTGGCACACGGTTAGAGTGGCGGAGATGATACGAGGCGCTTGGCGTATAGCGATTGGCGGACGGTTAGAGTGGCGGAGATGATACGAGGCGCTGTGCGTTTAGCGATTGGCGGATGGTTAGAGTGCCGCTTGGCGTTTA
>JAOUQT010013926.1:0-12059 GCA_025769995.1 Xyliphius kryptos | reverse complement strand
AGGGGGGGGGGGGTCGCCAACAAATACGTATACAAATACATAAAGGGCCACACGCTGTCAGATACAAAAAAAAATAAAAAATTAACCCTTTCTATGCATCCTGTATTTATAATGCATTATGAGAGCATTCATAAAGCTTTATGTATGAAGTATTCATAACGCTTAATAGCATTTGTCATAAGCCTTTATTCATTTTCTTACATGCTCATAATCACAGTCATGAAGTGTTATAACAATAACTTAAGGCCTTATGATATAAAGTTTTTTATACGTGATGATAAACATTTAGAATGTTTTATAAGTCATTATGTACTGATGCCATCTTCCTTATGAACGTAATTGACCACACTGTAAAGAGAGCTTATAAGCTGTTATAAAATTATGAGCACGTATAAAGTCATTTTCAGGGGACGCATTCATTAAGCTTTATGTCTGTGGTCTCAGTTAAAATACAGAATTTATAATGCATTATGTCACTTGGTGTTATAAGAACATGCCATAAGGCTTTATAATGCTTTGTATGTGTCGATATAAATAGTAATCGATATATACCGGATACATAGAAAGGGTAAAAAAAAATTTTTATATATGTGTGTATATATATATATATATATATATATAAGAGGCTTAATTACCGTAAAACCTGTTTTATCTTAAATATTTGATGTCTTTCTGCCTAATTTTTTAAATAAGAGTAAACGTTATAAATCGCTATGCATCATCTTGCCAGCAGAGGGCGACCGAGTCATTTTAATAGGTTTCGGTTGAAATGTCACCCCATATAAAGCACTTTTATAAGACAAAATCAGAGCCTCGACGTGGGAAACAGTTATATACACATTTATTATCCAGACTTTAGGTCTTAGTGTTAGTACCTGTAAAGGTTTTATGGTAAACAATGCATATTTTCTTGATGGGTATAAGGCACCATCGTTGTAGATGTTAATAAAGAATGATAATAAATGTAGTCTAATCTTTTGCATGTTGCTGAATGTTCATCATAATACAGACTTTTTCAGTTTGATGCTCGTCTGTCCTGACTGGGGCTATTAAATGCACAGGCTGGTCAGAGAAGCGGGCACAGCTTTACAAGTGAGCATCAAAAACCAGACATCCCACTGGCCACCAGTCGAGCTACGGTGTCATATTATTTGTTAAAACGGGTCGTTCCGCTGCGTAAATCTGATTGGCTGAGCCGCTTGTCCAGCCGTGACACTATTCACAATAACCCGCAGCTGTGAGCGCATTCGTATAAATGCACGATATAAAATATACTGTTTCCTAAAGTTTTTTATAAACTGCGTTTTGTAATTTGGCCACTAGAGGCCAAATCACTAGTCGTTAGGGAAGTCGTCGCCTGCATGAGAGACACCGGTCCCAAATTGTCTCCTGTATAAAAGGCCATCAGTCTGCCAACGGACTCCAACATCTCCACCATGCGTGAGACTGAAGAGCTGTCTAAAGATGTCATAGACAGTTGTAGAGCTACACACGGCTGGAATGGCCTACAAAGCCATGAGTAAGAAGCTGGATGAGAAGGTGATCGCTGTTGGTATAATTACTGGAGCTCCATGCAAGATCTCGCCTCGTGGAGTCTCATTGATCAGCCAAGAATGACATGGAAGGAGCTGGTTAATGATCTCAAGGCAGCTCCAAAAAAAAAAACCATTGGTAACACAATGGTTTAAAATCCTGCAGTTCACGCAAGGTTCCTCTGCTCTGGAAGACTCCCGTCCAGGTCCTCCTCAAGTTTGCCAAGGAACGTATTAATGACTCTGAGAGAGACTGGGAGAAGGTGCGGTGCTCAGATGAAACCAAAACTCAGATCTTTGGCCTTCACTCAACTCGATGTGTTTGGAGGAAGAAAAATAGAGAATATGACCCTTGTACTGAATGCAGCAGCTAGAGGGAGCCACTGGGTGAGTTCTCTTTGGTTGGTTGAACACGAGTCGGGCTGCAGAGTTTTGGACCATCCGTAGAATTTTGATTGTTGAAGTTGAGAGTCAAGCTGAAATAGGATGAGGGCCTGGACCAGCAGCCGAGGAGCCTGTTAGGAAAGCTCTGATGTTCTACAGAATGAATCTGCAGGAACGGTCAGTTTAGTGACCTGATCTGAGAGTTCAAGATGATCCTCAATTTAAAAAAACAAGATGACGGAGCAAGACGGTTGGAGAGATTGTGGAACCGTCAATTTGGAGGGTCAGGTCATGATGAATTGAGGGTTTAGCTGGGATTATAGGATGAGGACCTGGACCAGCAGCTGAGGAGCCTGTTCTGTTAGGAAAGCTCTGATGTTCCTGATGTTCTACAGAATGAATCTGCAGGAACGGACCGTTTTAGTGACCTGATCTGAAAGTTTAAGACCCTATTGCTCCAGGGGGGCTGTATTTAGCTCTTACCTCAACCAAGTTTGTCTACTTGTAAGTTGCTTTGGAAAATAGTGTCAGATAAATGACCAAATGTAAGAAAAAGAAATAAAGATTTTTTTGGTCAGTATTATAACCAAAGGTTTTAGCAGCGATTCTTAACTGGTGGGTCACGACACGTTCTGGTGAGTCGCAGATAGATTGTAAAAAAATTAATACATATATATTGAGGTCGGCACGGTGGCTTACTGGTTAGCACATTCACCTCACAGCGCTGGGGATTCCTGGTTTGAATCCCAATCTGCGTGGAGTATCCATGTTCTCCATGTAGGTTTCCTTCAGATTCTCCGGTTTCCTACCACAGTCCAAAACATGGATTAAATTCAATGCTTTAAATTGCACCATATATAGTGTGTGACTGTGTGTGCCCAACAATAGATTGGTGCCCTGTCCTGAGTGTATCTGCCCAGCACCTGAGACATTCTCCCCTGGATGGACATGGGGAACCCCACCACGACCCTAAGAGAGGACTTAGTGGAAGATAATGTATGGATGAAGGAAATGGGTTCTCCATGCCCATCCAGGGGATAACATCTCAGACGCTGGGCAGATACACCCAGGACAGGGCGGCAATCCATCGCTGGGCATACACACACACACACACACACACACACACACACACACACACACACACACACTCACTATATGGGACAATTTAGAGCATTCAATTTACCTTGATGTTTTTGGACTGTGGGAGAAACCTGGAGAAAACCCTCACAGATACGGGGAGGACATGAAAACTCCACCAGATCACGCTGCGCTGGTCACAATTCTCTTTGAATCTGTGACGTTTGGAGACAGGACGGCGAATGTGATTGAAATGTGGATATTTGTTCATTAAGGACAAGCTTTTTAGGCTATTCTTCAAGCTGGTCGTGACTTAATGACCATGAGAAGACGTGGGTCCCAGCGACCAGTTGAGAACCCTTGGCTTATATGTGGAGTACATAGTGGTTCTCACAAGAGCACTTTAATAAGAGGCTGTCAGTTAAGAATCATATCCATATTAGGTAACCTGTATGAAGAATCGTTTGAAGCCAGGCTCTTACAGTGAGTGATTGAGCACTTCTGAGAACATCATAAAAAATCGAGCAGATTGTGGTTAAGGAGTTGATCTAACTTCCATAAACAACACACGCACCCACGGAGCATCCTGACATTTTACCTCAGAATAACAGATTCAGTGCCAGGAAGACAAAGGTTTGAGGGAATATAACAAATGAAGTCCATCTGGTGCTGTTTTCCAACAGCAGGATTTCTCTCTCTCTCTCTCTCTCTCTCTCTCTCTCTCAGTCTCACTCTTCTCTCTCTCTGTCTTTCCAAATGCACCAACCAAACCTTTCCTTGCTTAGACTTGTTAGTATGTTTCAAGCTCCATTTTTTGAGTAAACATTGTGGTTTTCTAGTTGTATCTTTTGTTGCTCTGTACTCACCAGGAATAATGTTGGAACGCTGTAAACCAGAGGTCCGGCAATTAAGTATGGCCACGGGCCAGATATTTTCCCAAAATAAGCTGGCGGGCCACAACCATGGAGGGGTGGGGGGGATAAAAAGGGAAATGATAGGCCCTTTTATAATGGCAAAGCAGACGCACAAGGCACAACACATTCAAGACGGGTAAAATTTAACGACTGACCATTGGGGGCACTATTAATGAAAAAACAAATGGAAAAAACCCCAAAATCAAAGGCATTTACACGTGTTGCTGTTAGCTGTCAAAAAATGGGTCTATCTAAAGATCTCGAAAGAAAACTTGAGAGCAAAAACAGGATCTTTCTTAAGGAATGGACAGAGAAATACGCCCCCATCTGTTACAAGGGGGTCTCTGCAATATCAGACGGCACCACAAAACAAAGTATGTTATTAAGATGCAATGATGTCTGGTGTGTTTGAAAGCAGTCGTGTTTTAATTTTTACATTATTTATGTGGCGTCGCTGGAGTATGTGTGGGCCGGGCTCCGCTCACCCACTGGCAGAGCATCATGGGAACTGGTCAAGGGGAGAGGAAAATGGTTAATAATGTTCTTATTTGTTCATGGAGTTGTGTTTATGTCAATTTGGGGCTGCGTTGGGTACGTTTTGGGGGGGTAAGTTACATCTGTACTTGTGTTTCATAACCAAAGTACACATACAGATGTGATTAAAAAAAAGGGTCAAACAACTGGATGACAAAACCTGCAAACAAAGAGCATTTTGAGACGATGACAGACTCGCACTTCATAAAGGTTTTCGGTGATATAAGTTTTCATGTGGATATTTGGCCCAATCGCATAGAAATGTATTATTACATCATTGTTCATTATCGTTCAAACAACCTCATGGGCCAGATGTGTCGAGTGTGGGCCACATCTGGCCCGCGGGCCGCCAATTTCCGACCTATGCTGTATAAAATATAGAAAAAACATTTTAAACCTAATCCAGCATTTACGTTTTACCAGTGGAACGTGTGTGTGTATGTGCAGAAACCGTTTTCATAAATGTATATTTTTGTTTAGTATTTTTATCAGACACAAGAAAACATAAAAGTATTTTTTATTTCCTTAAATACAAAAAGTTGAGCATCGTTTCCATACAAATAATTACAAATGAACAGAGGAAATACAACACAGCGCATTTAAAAATAGAGAAAAACCTTAAATATATACAAAGCACACTGTATGGCTCTCTCATACTGTACAACATTCACTCCTGACTGAATCCAGTTGATCAGATATGTAAACAAATATGAAATGAAAAACATCTTACTGCATTAAATGAACGTATCAGGAAACGCATAACGCAGAAACAATAAGAAGGCTCCAAATACACGGAGCAGAATGTTTCACAATCGAATGGTAAATGTTTAAAATGTGTTTGTACATGTGCAGCAACAGCAGACTCACATTCAGGGCTTTGTAAATCCGTCCCCTTTGGCCCACCACGGTCTGCACACCTGTCCGGTTTGGCTTCCTATTAAATGGTATCATTTTCTGTTTATGTTCTCTGTTGTCATAGCTGTTAATACCATTCTCCTTTGTGCTCTCCTCACCACCGTATGTACTCACATCAGCTTGAGCCGATCTTTCATAGTTTTTCTTAGACTGACAATTTAAAAATATACATTATAGTACTTTTTAATTTTTTTTTACAGTTTTAATGAATTTTCTAAGGGGTTAATCTCATCTTTTCTCAATATCCGTGAGGTCCTCTACTAAGGTCTCTTCCATGGCCTTCCAGGGGAGAACTTTTAGGCAGATACACCCAGGAGAGGGCGCCAATCCATAGTTAGGCACACACTCTCACACAGACACACACTTTCCATCCATCCATTATTTTTGGCTTAGTCCTCTACTATAGTCGCGGTGGAGGATGGTTCCCCATGCTTATCCAAGGGAGAACACACCCAGATACACCCAGGAGAGGGCGCCAGATACACAGATACACCCAGGAGAGGGCGCCAAGCTATAGCTAGGCACACACTCACTCACACAGACACACACTATCCATCCATCCATTATTTTTGGTTTAGTCCTCTACTATGCGCGCAGAGGGGTTCCTCATGCTAATCCAAGGGAGAACTTTTAGGCAGATACACCCAGGAGAGGGCGCTAATCCATAGCTAGGCACACACTCACTCACACAGACACAGACTTTCCATCCATCCATTATTTTTGGCTTAGTCCTCTACTATAGCCCATAGTCTCATTGCCACATGAGCGTGAAGTCAAGTAGATAGCTGTGCATGCTGACCAACTGCTTACGTCCAACTTGGTGTCCTACACTACAAAGCAGGGTCTACAGGAGCATAGATGGCTGAGCCTGATGTGCAAGAAGAACCCAGCTGGCCCATAGAGCCATGATATCGGCTCCACTAAATTGACATTGGAATGAACTAATATGTTGGTCACAAGCCTGACCCCTTTAACCAACATTAGTATCTGACCCCATAAGTAGCTTTTATAAGTATTATGGATTCTATTGCAAATGCCCTTAGCATGGAATGTCCTGAATGCCTAGGAATTAGGTGTCCCAATAACTTTACAGTATTTATTTTGTGTAATTAATAGATTTACATGTAGTTGTATATTAAAATAATTGATGTACAGGGAGGGCCATAAGTATGGATACACCCCCCAAAAATGGAAGTGGTTGCTGATATCACCTTACCGTTTGTGGCATATCAGCCCATGGGAGGGAAAAAACCTTTGAAGCCAGGTGACGCCCATTTCTTTTGTGGTATTGCTCTTAGTGTGTCAAGAATGGGAAGAGAATCATGTTGTCAATTCAACACAATGGGCAACACAATCGACATCCTTTAGTGGGTTACTGTCGTTGCTCCATGTCTTTCACAAATGTGTCAATAACTTGATAATGAATAAAGCTACGTTACAAATGAGCACACTATTGTTTTTCTTGTGCGATTCTCAATGGGTTCGATGTGTCACATGACCCCATTCCCTTCAAAAAAAATAAAGTTGAACCCAAAATGGCGGCTTTGCAGATGGCCGCCATGGGTGTCACCCGGCCTCAAATGTTTTTTTTCCCTCCCATGCACTAATATGCCACAAACAGTGAGGTGATATCGGCAAACACCTCCATTTTATCAAGGTGTATCCATACTTCTGGCCCACCCTGTAGAAGAAATGTGTCATGTGTGCGTATGCTGAGTCTTTCATACACATTCAAATAATTATCTCAACATTGATTGCAACAAAAAAATATGGAATGCGTGTGTGTGTGTGTGTGTGTGTGTGTGTGTGTGTGTGTGTGTGTGTGTGTGTGTGTTTGTGCTTTGTAGATGATTGCAGTGCTAAAAGGTGTTTCTGGAGAAATACCCACAGCAATTACCTGCAACAAGAGACAAACAGATGACAGTAAAGCAACACACATCATCATCATCATCATTAGGATGAGTAGAAAATGACTTCTGTGCACAATTCCAGTAGAAATTGAAATTAGAAATAAACAAAACATAATAAAAAAGACCAGCAACTTGTAAATAAAACATTAATGAAATTAATTTAGCCCAGTGGTTTGGGTGATGGGCTGGCAATCAAAGGGTTGTGGGTTCAAATCCCAGGTCCACTGAAGTTACCACTGTGGGACCTTGAGCAAGACCCTTAACCCTCATTGTTCCAGAGGCTCTGTATGTAACTCTGTGTTCTGACCCCAAATATTAGGTGAGATATTTGTAAGTCGTTTTGGATAAAAGCATCTTTTAAATGTACCTTAAACTCTAAGGCGGGTTTTTTTTGTTGTTGTTGAGAGATCTAGTCGTCGTGGAAACCATTGTTTCACTCAAACATCAATGGACACAAGCAAAATAATATAGGGTATTATTAAATCACCCTCAGTGATGTGATAACTTTATGGTAAAAATGCCAATGACATGCCTTCTTTTTGCTCTATTTGTCCTTAATTTTTACTTCCATTTACTGTAAACCTGGACTTTGTAGTTCTACAATTACAGACTGTAGTCCATCGGTTTGTGGACTGCAGTAAATACCGTGTAGGTCCCCTTTACTCTGTTGTTACTCTGTATGGTCAGGACCCCAATAATAGCACCACAGAGAAGTTAGGCTTAAAACTAAAATGTTCATGAGACTAAAATATATATAATATAAATGGAAATAAAACTGTTAATTACTCATAACTCACATCAAATGTGCCTCTGTTTGGAGTCCATACCTGTGTCACTACCTGGAGACACAATTATTTTTTATTATTATTATTTTTTTAATATGTATAAACAAAACTCGACTTTTATACCTTAATGTATACTATTGTATATGAGTAGACACTTTATAAAAATAAAATACACATAAAATCGATCAGGAAATAAGGAAATAACTGATGTTAAAAGTCATCAGAAGGCTTATGGTTTACACGCCAAATGTAATTCATTTATAATACAGTGGCGCCACCTATCGGTGTTTGTTAATTGTATGTCTTGGTTAAAGGCTTCGAAAATTCTATTTAATATAATAATGCTAAACAGTTTTCCAATTAGAAAAAAATCCTACCAAGTAAAAACATCTGCATATTTTATTTTACAGTTTCTGATTTTACTCCTTGTAGGTAGATTCATTCATTCATTATCTTCCGCTTATTACTCTATGAGGGTCGCGGGGGGGCGCTGTGCCGCCCTCCTTATAGGTATATGTTTAAGTAAAATGTTAGATAAATTATTCTTTTATTCTATAAACTACTGACAAGTTTCCGAAATTCCAAACAAAAATTTGGTATTTATTTGTCGGAAATAAGAAATGGTCAAAATAAAAAGATGCAGTGCTTTCAGACCTCAAATAATGCAAAGAAAACAAGTTCCTATTTATTTGGAAACAACAATACTAATGTTTTAACTCAGAAAGAGTTCAGAAAATAATATTTGGTGAAATAAGCAGGATTTTTTATCTCAGCTTTCATGCAGAGTCTTGGCATGCTTTACATCAGTCTCTGCTTTGCGGTGACGAATTTAAACTATGACGTCTTAGTGTATTAACCACAGTAACCTTGGAAACGGTGGTGCCAGCTCTCTTGAGGTCATTGAGCAGATCCTCCCGTGTAGTTCTAAGCTGATTCCTCACCTTTCTTATTGATTGTGTTGTGTGGACAGGTGTCTTCATGCAGCCATCGACCTCAAAGACCTCTTCTAATTTACAATAATATGTAGAGTGGAGGTTTTTTTAAACATTTTTTGCTGAATGGCGGGTGTTCAAATACTTATTTGCAGCAACACCACCCAAAAAAAATTGTTAAAAAATCATACATTGATTTCCGTTTTTTTGTTTTTGAGGTATTTTCTTGTAGTTGCTTAAAACTCAGTTTAGCCCCCAAAACAGGTTAAATGCATATGATAATAAAACCCTTTGGATGAAAATGATTAAAATATCACTTTTCTACTTTTAGAAATATATTTTTGAACTTGTTGGTAGGGGTGACACGGTGGCTTAGTGTTTAGCACATGCGCCTCTCAGCGCTAGAAGTTTTCATGTTCTCCCCGTGTCTGCGTGGGTTTCCTCCGGGTTCTACGGTTTCCTCCCACATTCCAAAAAAACATGAAGGTAATTTGAATGCTCTAAATTGCCCTGTAAAGTGTGTGTTTGTGTGGGTGTGTGAGTGAGTGTGTACCCAGCGATGGATTGGCGCCCTGTCCTGGGTGAATCTGCCCAGCGCCTGGGACGTTCTCCCCTGGATGGACATGGGGAACCCCCCCCCCCCCTCCATAAAGGAATAAGCGGAAGATAATGAATGAACGAATTTTTCGTTTATTCCTTAATAGGGTTAAAGGGTTAGAGGGTTCCTCATGCCCATCCAAGGGAGAACGGTTTGAGCGTTGGGCAGATACACCAATCCATCACTGGACATACACTCACTATACAGGGGGCAATTTAAATAGGGAGAATTTAGAACCGCCAATTCACCTTGAATCCATGTTTTTGGACTGTGGGTGGAAACGGGAGAACATGACGAAAACTTACATGGTGTAACTAAAATGTAAAAAAAAACAAAAAACAAAATTAAATAAAACGTATGTTAATTTTTGGTTAGCTGAGACATAAATACTATGTGAGACGACTTAAAATTATGTTATTAAACAGAGGGAAAACATACATTTAAAAAATATTTCAATATTGTTTCCAGAAAACATGTTTTTATACCTAATAAGGGTTCCAAAAAGAAGCTGACTTTAGATGATATTTACCAAAGATTTCCTTTTAGAACATGCTCAACGTTAGTACTTTGTATAACAACAGGCATGATGGGAATGCAAGATTAAAGAGATCTTCTCAGACAAACAAGGATTAGAAAAGGCTTCAGTGGGGGGTTAAGTGGGGGAGGCTTTCAGTAGTTCACAGATGCGGACAGTACAGAGGTCAGAGAGTGTTAAAGGAGAAGGGTGCTTTTTTTAGTGTTCGATTTTGAGCTGGTCTTTACTTGGACCTGAAGAGATCAGCGGGGCCGTCACTAGAGGGCAGAGTGGAGCGGCAGGTGTGGCCCAAAGCTGAGAGTGGCGTGGCTTTGTGGGACCTCAGACGGACCGAGGCGGAGGAGGCGGTGAGAGCGACAGTGAAGGGAGACGGACTCGCAGCAGCACGTGCCGACATCTCGCTCAGGCTGGTCGACGGGAACGAGCGAGGTCAGAAAACAGGGACATGGACAAGAGAGAGTCCACGTGATCAAAGCAAAGCAAAGATATGATGTATATATATATTTATAGACTGTGTATTTATATGAACAGAAGGAGATGTAAGAACAGGATGGTGTGTGGTAGCAGTGACAGTACTGAGTAGTTTAACAGAAACAGAATATCATGCTGGAGTTTATTGTGCAGCTTAACACTGAAGATTTCTCTGAATTTAAAACAATAACACAACTATAGTTACAAAACATGGTCATTGTAGCTCCTCGAACTCTAATGTAGCTTATACAGCTCATCATCCTCCAAATAATCCTACACTCGGGTCGCGGCCAGTTCCCACCCAGGGGCAACGATTGATGACACGTCTGATCATCCACACACACACGCACGCACGCACGCACACACACACACACAGAGACACACACAGAGACACAGAGACACACACAGAAAGACACACAGACATAGAAACGCGCAGACACACAGGCAGACAGACAGAGATACACACACACAGGCAGACACACACAGACAGACCGACAGACAGACAGAGACACACAGACAGACAGAGATACACACACACACACACAGACAGAGAGACACACAGACAGAGACACACAGACACACACAGACAGACAGACACACAGACACACACACACACACACCCCCCCCTCCGGATCAGGATTCGAACCTGGAGCTACAGCACCGAGAGGCGGACGTGCTAATACCTACACCACCACCACCAAACCGCCTGCCACATCAATTATTGATTTATTTTTTTTAGATAGGAAATAAACTTAAAAAAAAAGAAAAATCAGCTATGCATTCAGGTCAAATGAAAGTAATTGAACAATCAGAGCTCTGAGGATTTTCCAGTCCGTGTCTGCAGATACAGAATAGAGAAGAAAATCAGTGTGAAATGAATCCCAAATTGGGAGCCACAAAGTAGAGCAGCCTGAGCCTCAAGAGTGCTTAAAGGAAGTGTTCAGCCAGACTGCCCTCTCCCTTTAAAAAAAAAAAGTCAAAAAAGAGCTGAAAATGTACAACTGCATTTAAAAGAGTTGGACTGAAGTACAGGAAAATAAATCTGAGGTTTCAGAAGAGAATAACTCACCTGTTCTCTTTGCCATTTTGAACGGCAGAGTGACGATCGCCGGCGTTGCGTTCACTACAAACGTAGGTGTTTCTCCTGGTCATCCCACCGGACACAGAATTACTCTGGATTAAAAAGGTATGAGTTAAAACCCACACAATGCAGAAAGTCAATACAAAATCACTACATCATTATCTCACAGTAAGTATACACTGATGCTATGCAATAAATTCCAGGGAGAGCAACCCATCTGTCCCATCTGTGTGAAGTTTGCAGGTTCTCACAGCATCCATCTGGATTTTCTTTTCCTTCAAAGTTTAAAGACGTGCAAGGATTGTGAAATAAACATACACTACTCAAAAAAATAAAGGGAACACAAAAATAACACATCCTAGATCTCAATGAATAAAATATTTCAGTTGAA
>JAOUQT010013915.1:0-12059 GCA_025769995.1 Xyliphius kryptos | reverse complement strand
GCAAACTTTGTAAATAAAGGATAAAGTTGACCTGAGGAAGATCAATATATGTGTCGCGCCGCGCCACATATAATAACCTTCATAAATTTTGTAGCAATAGAGTCATGCCTGATTCAGAAAAATTGCTTATTCGTTTATTAAAATGTTGTTTTAGAAAACCTAAACTAAACTGCATGTGGAATTTTTTTGACACCAGCCTGAGAGATAACACTTGCAGTCATTCTGAGTGTATGCTGACGGTTTACCTCTATAGCACACAGACAGCAGTAAACCCATAACTCAAGTCACTTACAGCAACTAAACCCAAAACAATGCCCACCACAGACTGTACAAATATGGCCCCAACATCTCTGTATAATAATGACTTTAGATATTATAATTTGGTTGACAGGGTGGCACAATGTTTAGTACAATCTCCACTCAGTGCTGGGGATCCGGGTTCCTCTCCCAATCTTGCCCAATTATTTTAGCAATTAACAAAGTTAGCAATGTGAACTTTTAAATGCTTAAATTTATATATTAGATGTATGTATGTATGAGATCATTGTCATAGAAACAGCTTTAGTTAAAATGTCACATCACTGACCCACATTGATCTGGCCCTCTCAGACATCCAACTGTTTCAGCTGTTTTAAAATGATGAGAGGGCAGTTTATGCAGTGAGAACATAAAGAAGAGCTGACACTGACAAGGAGTACAGACACTTGTTTGCACTGCTTCAAGGCTATACGTTTTTGTGTGTGTGTGTGTGCGTGCGTGCGTGCGTGTGTGTGTGACATCCAAAAATGACATCCATTTATTTATTATTTATTTATTCATTATCTTCCACTTAATCCTCTAGTAGGGTCATGAGGGGACTCCCCATGCCCAACCAGGAAAGAACATTTCGGGCACTTGGCAAATACACCCAGGGCAGGATGCCAATCTATTGCCGGGCACACTCACTTAGACAGCCACACACACAAACGCACACTATATAGGGACAATTGAAAGCATCCATTTAAACCTTAAGCCCATATCTTTGCACTGTGGAAGGAAACCGGAGAACCCGGCCACCCTTGTGATGAAATCAATCATTAATATTATCACAAATATTTTGAGTATTTGGAAAAAATAGTGGGGCTATACATTCGGCACCGCCCTCATAATGCGTTTTTACTAAATTATATTTTAATCAGTATAGTCATTACTTATTATGTTTAGCCATTCTAATAATGTTTTTTGATCTCCGTAAACATATACTGTACATTGCTTTTAGTTCACAATCTAAATTAAACTTTTATAAGAATAGCGGGCAGCATAGTGGGTAAGTGGTTAGCACGTTCGGCTCTCAGCGCTGGAGATTCCCGGTTTGAATCCCAATCTGAGTGTCCATGTTCTCCCTGTGGCCGTGTGGGTTTTCTCCGGGTTCTCCGTTTTCCTCCTACAGTCCAAAAACATGGATTCAAGGTGAATTAAATGCTCTATATTGCCCTGTATAGTGTATGTGGCTGTGTGAGTAAGTGAGTGAGTGCCCAGCAATGGATTGGCCCTGTATCTGCCTGAGATGTTCTCCCCTGTATGGGCATGGAGAGCCCAACTGTGACCCTAGTAGAGGAATAAATTGAAGATAATGGATGGATGAATAGATGGAATAAGAATAGCTAGATGTATGAAATCCACATCAGTGTAAACTTATTTTGCACGTTGAAAACCAGCAGTGCTGCTTGAGTGCTTTGCTCAATGCAGGCCGGTGCTTGGATTTTTTAATTCGGTGTCTTTTTGGCCTTTTTAATTTATTTTTATTATATTCCTTACATAATTTACATGTTTATTAAAAACTGTTAACTCTGTGTCGCTGTTCGTTTCGAAATCACCTCAGAACTGTCTCTAATAAAGTGGCCGCCCACGCGCCTCCGCTCTGCTTGTCTCCGCCTCTCTGCCAGCGCGACGCCGATGACGTCGGACAACAAAGATGGCGGCAACAAACAGCAACTACTGGGAAGGTGAGGTGGCAGAGTGGCTGTTTGGCAGACGCGCTTATGGTTTATTTGTTTTTCAGACCCATGTTTAAGTAATTTAGCTCAGCGTTGATCGGATTCACTGGCTAAACCTGCTGTTTGTTGGTCAGACGATGAAACAACTGTTTAATTACCGACGATAGCATTAGCGGCTAACTCTTGCCTGTTTAACGTTGGTGACGTCAGGAGTTTTAGTTTAGCTTAAAACACAAACAGTGCTTTGGCGTTTCACTTAATTACTTTAAAATCAGCTTTATTCGCCAAGTATGTTATAGTCACAATGAATGCAGTTCCGTAGGTGTTTCTAGACCATACATTATACACACTAAAATATACAATAAACATATGTAACTTACATTACATTTTCTACATACACAAACGTCCTGCATACAATACAATACAGACAACCACTATACAATAAACAATATACATATGTGCATTGTAGATGTATACATAAGGTAATTGTTGTACTGTGGATTGTATGCGTGAGTTATGAGTTAAATTAGCATTAGCTAATTAGTTGACAGTGTGGCTACTCAATATTTTAGTGATGGCTTGGGGAAAAAAAATCATTTGTGTGTCTGCAGGTTAGTCAGAATTTTGAGCTTAAAAAGTCAGAATTCTGAGATTTTGTTTCCTTTGATATTTAGCGACATTATTGGGAGTGTTACTTATTTAAGCAGCATGCCTCTTTTTGTTCCTTCTCTAAAATTGATCGATAGGTTTTGATTTGTTATTGTTTTGTATAGTGTCAGTGGTGGTTCCTTAACCCTTTAACTTTCTTGGGTTTATAGACGGCCCTACATTTTAAAAGTTTTGCTTGAGAAAGTTTTATATTGTATGACATCTTTTCTATTAGTCGTCTTCATATGGAAAGTCTAATAGATAGAAAGAATCAGAATACTTTATTGATCCCTGACGGGAAATTGCAGATGTTATAATTGTTTAGATTGCATAAGTAGAAAATATATACACTACTAAAAAAATAAAGGGAACACTGAAATAGCATCCTAGATCTCTATGAATGAAATATTTCAGTTAAAAATCTTTATTTAGTAGATAGTGGAATGCGTTAAGAACAGAATAACATAAAAATGATCAAATTGATCCCATGGAGGTCTGGATTTGGAATCCTACTCAAAATTGAAGTGGAAAATCAAATGACAGGTTGATCCAACTTCAGTGGAAATTTCTCAAGACAAGTTCAAATGAGTCTCAGTGAGCCTCACTGTTCACATGCTCATCATTTTCAACTTAGGCCATTGTGTTTATATTTTAAAACAGCAGGATTTCTAATAATTATTAATTATTATTATAAATAAAGAAATTGGTGCAGAAAAAAACATAAAAAGAATAAAAGAAAAGATAAATAGAGTAATAAAAATAACAGCATAGGCCAACTGTGGAAAAAAAAAGTCTATAGTAGTCTATATAGTGTCTTGTATTAGTCCATATTTTTTATATATTTATTTATATATTTATTATAACTAAATACTGATTATGTTTATAAAAGTTCAGTGTTGTGAATAAGACCCCTGTGCATATATTGAATTCTTTGCTTGTTGGTGTAACCTTTCAGATTTGAGGAAACAGGCCAGACAGTTAGAGAATGAGCTTGACCTGAAGCTGGTGTCTTTCAGCAAACTGTGCACCAGCTACAGCAGCTCCCGCGATGGGCGCAGAGGAGACAGGTACTTAAATACATTTGAGACTATCTGCAATTGCATTGTTATATATTCTTGGTCTTATTTTTTTCCTTGTTCCTTTAACAGCTCAGACACTACTCCTCTTCTCAACAACTCCACTCAAGACAGAATGTTTGAGACTATGTCAGTTGAGATTGAGCAGCTTCTTGCAAAGGTAAATTAGCCATTTGTTGCCGTTGTAAACAGTATTAAGGACTAACTGCAGTGTAGATCTGTAGAAAAATTGCACATGGTAAACATGTTTCTATATGTACTAAAGCAGGGGTTCCCAAACTATTGCAACCCAAGGCCCACTTAACCTACCCTAAAACTTTCCACAGCCCCCAGAATATTTTTCATTGCCATTTAAAACTAAATACAGTGCAACTATCCATGTGACCTGTGAAACTAACTGCAATCACATAACAAAAGAAACTAACTATTTACAGCACTTCTTGTCACTCACCTAACACTTTTCTCGGTTCTCTCAGTAAGAGATACAGTGGCTGCTTCACTTGTAGATGGTCCAGCTTCAGGGTCTTTTGTTGTCTTTTGTTTTTAACCATTTATCCATCATCTGTACACAAGACAACAGCTTCGCTCAAAACTGAAGAAGCTAACTAACTAGTTAGTAATCAAACAGATAGCTCAGCCTATTAACCAATCCACTAGCTAGCGCTGCATGTCCTGTGCAAAAAAAAAAAAAGATTTTTGCCCTACAGCGCGCTTGCAGTACATTTGTGTCCCACTGGGGGGCCGCTGCCCACAGGTTGAAAACCACTGCACTAAAGCAACTTATCAATTAATTAGGGCTGCACAATCATTAGGTACACATGGTACAAAGTGCTTTAAAAACTTTAGTTTCTACCTGGAGGTTTCTTATTATTGTTATTATTTTTCCTATTCTTTTTATACTTTTTTGGGGGGTTGAACGTGTTGGGCGGCCAAGACCACAAGTCCAACATACAACAAACATGGAGGGAAGGTGCAGCTGGTGTGCAACTTTATCAACAAAATTCACACCGATTGGCCTATACTTGGCTTTATAGTGCGGCAAAATGCGTTTAGGCTTCTAACTTTTGCCCAAGACTCCAAACAAACAGCTTTGCAATTTGGACCCATAAGCTACAGCCACGTAATTTTTTGCCAATTAGTTAAATTTGAAAAACCTACTTTCCGAACTGGTCCTAGGCTTTTCCATCAAACCCTATGTGCTTTGTATAAAAAAAAATCTTCATTGCATACTCTTCAATAATTACCAAAAAATTTGGACTTCTACATTTCATCAGGCTGCTACTACATACAAATTAATCCATACGTCAAAATTATAATTCATCATTTTTGAAAAAAAAGTGCTTTTACTCATATTCTACGTTCAACATCAGTGACTGAGGAGGCTGATTAAATTTGATATACTTAAGCTTGTATGACAACTTTTTCCTTCATTCAGACTGCTATATGCAAATTAGTCCTGGTCATACAGTGGAAATGGAAAGTATTCAAACCGCTTTAAATGTTTCATTTTTTGTTTCTTTGCAACCATTTGCTAAAATGAAAAAAAAAAAAAAATTTATTTCTCATTAATGAACACTCAACACCTGAAAAAATTTACCCTGCCCAGGAGCATGTCCAGACATTGTAGGGAGGTCATACAGGCACATGGAGGACACACACACACACACACTAATAAGCCTCATTTGAATGTGTCTTGAGGAATTTCCACTGAAGTTGGATCAGCTTGTCATTTGATTTTCCGCTTTGATTTTGAGTAGGATTCCAAATTCAGACCTCTATGAGATAATAATCTGATTTACATTTTGTTCATTTTTATGTTATTTTGTTCTCAACGCATTCCACTATCTACTAAATACAGATTTTCAAATTAAATATTTTATTCAAGATCTAGGATGTGTTATTTTAGTGTTCCCTTTATTTTTTTGAGCAGTGTATTACTTGTTTTGTCATGTAATTAATATTTTGTTTCCTTTCTTTTTTATTATTTAAAACTGTATATATAATATTCAACACCCCACATCCTTTTCACATATCGCAGCTGTAATAACGTTCACTTTGCTTTATATATTTGGAGTAATGAAGTTTCCTAGTATGTATTTTTTAATGTGATGGTGATGCCATTCAAAGAAGTCTTTTCATTCTAGCTTACAGGAATTAATGATAAGATGGCAGAGCATGCGAGCACACCCGGCGTAACATCTCTTAATGCTGCATTAATGCACACACTCCAGAGACACAGAGACATCCTGCAGGTAAGAGGTGTTTTGCTTAATAAAAATGTAAGGTTTTTATTTTCTCCTTGACCGAGACAGTCATGGGTAATTCATGAACTAGTTTAAGTTTCTTGCCACTGGGTGGTGCTAAAGACCCTTTTATGATAGATTGATTTGTTGCTTGTGTTTAGAGTCAGGGTCTTCTTTCGGCGGTTCCCATCAGGGATCATTACAGTAGTTTTTCTCGCCCTGTGCTAAGCCTTTCATCTCAACCACCTGCATGTCCTCCCTCACCTCATCCATAAAGTTCTTCTCTGGCCGACCTTTATTATTCAGCATATAAACTCATTTGTTATGTTGTATGTCCTCATCAATCTTAATTAGATTAATAATGTAAAATATTTATCACTGTCTTTGTTTTAACAATGCATTGATTTTGTTTTTTGTCTGCAGGACTACACGCACGAGTTTCACAAAACCAAATCTAACTTCTTAGCTGTCAGAGAAAGAGAGGATCTTCTTGGGTCTGTCAGGAAAGACATTGAGTAAGTGGTTATCTAATGCTCACATATCCCATTAGCAGCTGCCTGCTTTTCTTATAATAACATCTGTATGAAGTTAACACAAGCTTACCTCATTTGTTTGTCCTCATGTTGCATTTACTGACAGCAGATCCTGGATGCTAAGATTTAAAGTGCTTTTTGTTTTTAACATGTTTACAGTTACAGTGGATTTACTCATTTGTAACAAAAGTATATTTATTTTAGTAAATAATCTTTGTTTGCATGTATTTAACAAGTCCAGAGCCCGCCTTATCTCTCTTGCTTATTTTTGATTGGTTTTAAGGTTGTATTAGTGATGTTTACAGCTGTGGAGCAAAAAAACAAAGACAAATGCAAAATTATTGTTTGTAATTAAGAGGACGATGGATAGTCAAAAGCCATCAAACAAAGCTGAACTGCTTGAATATTTGCAGCAGGTGTGGCATAATATCACCCAAAACCAGTGTGAAAAACATGCCAAGACGCATGAAAGCTGTGATTAAAAATCCTGGTTATTCCACCAAATATTGATTTCTGAACTCTTCCTGAGTTAAAACAAAAAGTTCCACTTATTGCAGATATAACAACTGAACACATTAAAATTACATTAAAACATTAAAATTTAGATATTGTTTAGAATTATAAGTTTTAAGACTGTGAAAGGCAATCCATTCCAGTACTTTAAGACCTTTGTTCATTTACAGTATTTATTGTGGTTTAGTCATTTTATTTTATGTTAATTCACATGAATAACTATTTATTGCTCTTTAAGAAACGTTTCTGTTGTCTTCTGATTAAGTAGGTTAAAACATTAGAGTTGAATAACAATAACACACCAGTGTAAGTTTTTTTGTTGTAGATCAGAATAGCTATAGTCTATAACTAGCTTACAATAATTTTAAACAATGTACAAGTATGAATTTGGGTAATCTTGATTAAATGACATTTTTATTCAATAAGATATGAACACAGACCTTGTATAATAACACATTAAACTGATTAGGATAATACAAGATAACTTGGCTTTCGATACAGAAAAAAACATTTTTAATGTGTGTGGTGTCTTCATTTAGATAGAGTTTGTGATGTCACTGTGTGGATATTTTTTTAATATCCAACTAAAAGTAGTTTTTATAGTTGCCACAGTTTTTTGGTAAATATTGTGTTTGAGATAACAATGATCTACAGTTCATTTTTCCACAAACTTACATGGATGAACAAGAGTATTGAGACACACTTCTTAATAATTGAATTGATAAGAACTACCTCATTCCGTTACATGCATAATTTTATATTAGTGTATTTGTGTTCATTAGTTTCTGACTATTGAACTGTATTTGCAAACCATAAGCATGTCTATGTACATGTCCCAGTGTCCAATTTATGATGAAGGAAGTCTAACAAATGCTTTACCTTTTAGTGAATATTTTGTTATGTATCTACAGTTTTATGCATACGACAGCAAAAACATTTAAAATTTTGTTTGTGTGAAACAAATACTGTTGAGTTAGAGATGTAAAGTCAAAGGCTGTGACGTAGGAATAAGATGTGAGTGAGAATTTCTAATATGTCCAAATAAGCAGTAGGCATCCAGTAGTTGGTGAAAAGTTGTCCAGATTACCTTCTAAATTGGAAACACATTCAAAGGGCGTGACGTGTTGAAGCCAAATCACACGATCAAGCTAAGAATAAATACCAGAAAGTCGAAAGCCACCCGTCTGCAAATGTAAGTGGGTAACGTTCACCTAAAAACCTGTTTTGCACAGCATTATGCTTCCTTTTTTTTTTGACACTTGCAACTTTAACACTGTATGTGTGAACTTCCCTGTCAAATGATATTAGTTACATGGCAAATATGATGCATCTACTGTTGCGTGCTTAATACATACCAACCTACTTAAAAATAAAAAAATAGTACCCACAGTTTAGTGGCCGATTTTAAAAGCTGTATTTAAATGTCGGTAGTTATAAGTTTATCCAAGAGTAAAATCTCTACCTGACAAAAAATACTTTTGAAGTTTGTTAAATTAATATTGCATTAAAATCCACTTTACCAATATTTTTTTAGAGTGGTCTTTTTGGTTTTTAATTTTGATCTTCACTTTAGCAGAGTGTTATGTTTCATATTTAAGCTGTAATTAACGATAATTGCTAAGGTAGCCCTTTAAAAATTAGACACTGGGGACATTCTGATGGCATTTTAAAAATTCATTTTCAAAATGTCACTGTGCTACAAATTTTGATAAATATGTAATAAACTCTTTTTTGTGTTTAGAACTCGCAAATCTACATGTGCAGGCAAATGCTAACTGCTTTATAGTTTAGAAATAGAAAGTAGGTGAATTTGTATATACTGCAATGCTTCATTGTATGCCATTCTGCTTATGGAACACCAGGCGTCACTATACTCTCTTTAGACATGCTGCTGGTGTAAGTTAATACCATAAAACATTGTCATTGGCCCTTAGTGACCATGATATGTTTGAGTTCAATAGAAGCACACCATTGGTTTTCATAGAGGTTGATTTCTCCCCTGTTCAGTTTGGTCCCCCATCTTTTCTTTGATCTGCATTGCACCAACCCTGGAAATTGCCAGCATGCAGAAATGACAAAGCCACCGAGTGTGTGTTATATATAGCCCAGGACTTTTACAGCTTTAGATAGATTAAAACTGGCTTACAGTGCGTATTGCACATCAACAGAGACATATGACAGAGGAGAAGGCTTAATGCTCGTCGGTGGTGATTTCATCTGTTTTTGCACATCAACCAAGATGCTGTTTAATCTTAATTTGTTGAAGTAATGCAGAGATGGTCTAAAGACCATGGGAAACGATACCTTTCTTGCCATTGCCCTCGTTAATCCTTTGAAAAGAATTGGTCTTCCCAGCACTGCACTCATTCATTATTCACACTAAATGCTTTTTGTGGTCAAGCATTCCTGATGCTCCTTGCAGATAATAGGAGGACGAAAACCCACTGCTAAATTAACTTCACTGGCTGGAGGGGAATTCCCTGATTAATAAGCTTTAAATGCTGTACATGTCTGAGATTCTATGTATGTTGAACTTCAAAGGGTAATAATTTAAATGACATGTTTTACACTAGAACATTGTCTTAAAGCAGGTTAAAAGTATTTTATGTCCAAAGTCCCAAAAAATATGTTGTAACCATGGGGGGGAAATTCCAGGTATTTATTTAGTAGGCTCAGGGTTGAGTCCTTAAAATAAAATATAATATTATCTTTTGGGTAGCATGGTGGTGCAGTGGTTAGCACTTTTGCTTTACAGCAAGGTCTTAAGGTTTGATTCCCAGCTAGGACAGAGGTCGTTTGTTTGAAGGGCACTTGATCTTCCTGTGCCTGTCTTGGTTTACTTTGGGGATTCTGGTTTCCTCCCAATGTTGATGACCAAATTTGAGAAACTAAGTTGCTCTGTGACTGTAACGTTACTGTTGGGAATTCATTAATGCTGTTTAAAAATTGTATAGTACCTGCATAGTAGCAAAATAGTTCTCATGTTCTCATGTTTATTTATTAAATTTTTCTTGGTTAATTATTTTCATATGTGAAAAAAATATTTGTTTTTTCACACTGCAATGCTTCATAAGTTCTGAAACTTGCTAAAAATGTACTTTGGTATGGGGATTATTTGTAAAACATAGAGAATGTTATATATTTGAAAGTATCTAACACAAAACCTCAAAATCTCAGGAGTTTGTAATAGCACACTTTAAAATGTATATACGACTAAAGGATCTTTCTGGTTTTTGTGTTTTACTTTTATTTTATTTTTTTTAACTAGGACCTACAAGAGTGGCTCTGGGATTAATAACAGACGGACTGAACTTTTTCTTAAGGAGCACGAGCATCTGCGAAAGTAAGACCCTATATTTTAAACTTATTAAATAATAACGTTTGATCTTTTTTGTTATTCTTGTATAAATATTTTTTTAGAATTATCCTTTGTGCTTGATAGAAGCAAATCCAGTTTGTCTGACAGCAGCATAAAACCTGATGATGTTTAAAGAACCACTGTTTTAGCTCTTCAGTGTGGGCACTTTACTCTGATTTTGACTGGAAATGAAATCAAGATGAGATGGAAAATGGGAGTGGTTCAGCCAAATGGATTTTAAGTGCAAAACTGTCAGTGGTTAAGAGTCGGTATAAATTCTGGTGAAGCTATAGGATTGTACCCCAAAAACCACACACCACAACCACTGCTGATCTTATTGGTACAGATTTTTGTAGTTTGTCTAAACTGCCTTGGTTGTGTATGAATAAGCACTTTTCGGTAAGAAAGTAGTAAAGTGCTTAAACTTTTTCATTAGACCAGTTCAAAACCTTTCCTTGTTTAGTTTTTGTTATGTCATTTGTTTGAATTTTTTTACTGAATGTGATTCTTCGGTATTCTTTCTCGTAGCAATACAATGCTGTTTTGGCAGTATGAGAATTTCTTTAAATACACATACTAATAACAAAGGTATTACATAAAAAAAATGGAAATGAGAAGTGTAATTTTATTTCTTGGCAAAATGGTACAGCTCCATGACTTCTGTCCTTCCCAATAAACAGATATAGGGCTTAATGGTTAGCACATTGGCCCCTCAGCCCTAGGGATCCAGGTTCAATTTTAAGACGGTTCAAATAGAGCTTTACAATGCTAAAAGAGGAAATCGATTCAAGAGACAAAAGATTTTCATCAGGGAATTTGTTGAAAACAACTATTTAACTGAAATGGGTTTTTCATCAGCTGATCAAAGCGTTTAAGACCATAGCTCAAAAAAGAAACCCCCCTCACAACACAAATTAAAGTTTAAAACAAAAGGCCTCTGTAATGAGTAGCTCCACCATTCTTGTTGGTCACGTCAACCAATCATTTAGGCAGGCTTGATGCAAGGGTTTTCAGGAGGCTAGTGGGAACGTTGCACCAAGTGTTAAAGATGGCTTCACAAAGGGCGTCCACTCTCTTGAACTGAGTTTTGTAAACTTCCCTTGCCATCCATACCCAAATGTTCTTAATCGGATTTAGATCAGGGGAACACACAGAATGGTCCAAAAGAGGGATGTTATTCTCCTGGAAGAAGTCCTTTTTAGGCGGGCTTTATGAACTGCAGTATTGCATTGGTGAAGAACCCAGTCATTACCACTCAGACAAGGGCCCTCGGTCATGAGGGATGCGCTGCACAACCTGAAGCTTTGTGTTTTTAAAGGAAAACACACACCAAATCATGATGGCACAACCCCACCCCCCACTATGCCGTGTAGAAAACACCTCAGGTGGATCTCCAAAGCAATCAGGACCATCAAGGTTCACATTTTTTTTTTCATCAGATAATACAACTTTCTTCCACCTTTCAATGTCCCATGTTTGGTGCAGACTAAATGGGCAATTTAGTGGCGTTAAAGAAGACGTGGCCTTTGAAATTTTTTTATTTGATTCTGAAGCCCTTCCCTTGCATATGCTGTCTGATAGTTACTGGGCTGCAGTCAGCACCAGTAATGGCCTTAATTTGGGTAGAGGAATTTGGGTAGCTCAGTGGTTAGGGTGTTGGACTATCAATCTAAGGGTTGGGGGTTCAAATCCCAGCTCCACTGAAGTTACCA